>AVPN01000507.1:0-18367 GCA_000695325.1 Pleurobrachia bachei | reverse complement strand
TTTTGATCACTCAGCTTTAGTTTTATCCTGTTTGCGAATTACTCGGCCCCCTTCAACTCTCCTAGTTTTCTCTTCTCAATCTTCCTTTTCTCTCTCTCTCTCTCACTCTCTTTCTCTCTCTCCTTACGGTACCCTTGACTGTCTCATACCAGGAAGATCATCTCACGTTAAATACCTTCAAAGTTCCCTTATCTTGGGCACTAATCTGTCCCTCTCCCATTGGAAGGAGTAGGACCCAGTTAGGACTCAGCACTTTACACTGGGTCCCCCTTTTACAATCTCCCTTTCATCTTTCTGGCCCTTGCAAGGCTAAGAACTGCACCATCGTTAGCTATCAGGAAAAGGAACATTGGTCCTCCTCTCACATAGCTTTCTTGTGGGTAATTATCTTTAACCTCCCCCGGGTTCTTATTCTCCGTGTAAGCTATTGGCCCTCCCTTTACCTTCATTACTTTCGAGTCGATACGGCAACCTGTTCGTACTGCAGTTCCCCGACTGGGAATGAAATCTTTGGTCGCCCTCGTGACAGGCGGGCATATTCATCACTATATGATTGGGACTATTTTATTATAATGTAGTCACTAATCTATTCCACTAATTCACTAATAATTGCAAGTATTCAATTACGGAGTGCTGTATTTGATCATTGGGTGCCACCCGGTTGTGCTTCTCTCTACGTCCCTCTCTCTTTTTATCTCGCTCTATGTCTTCTCTGCGTACTTCTCTCTCTGTCTCCCTCTTTGTCTCTCTCTCTTTGCCTCTATATATGTTTCTGTATCTGTCTCTATCTCTCTCTCTCTCTCTCTCTCTCTCTCTTTCATCTCTCTCTATACTTCTCTCTATCTGTCTCCCTTTTTGTCTCTTTTTATCTCTCTCTGTCTCTCTCTATCTCTCCTTTCTCCCTCTTTTTCTCTTTCTCCATCTCTCTCCCTCTCTCTCTCTCTCTCTCTCTCTCTCTCTCTCTCCTGTTATTTCTGTCTCAATTCTACCTCTTCTCCACTCTATACAATTGGGATCCAATCACGCACAGTGACCCATCGGATGAAACTCAACTCAAACTCTAACGATTCTCTTTTTTACAGTGATGGAGACCGAGAAGATTATTTATGTGCGAGGACCCGATCAGATCACAATCGAACCCTTCATACAAGTGCAAAGGTTCACCATCATTAGGATGGATAGTAACTCCCGAGAGATGTTCACCCAAACCGAACCGCAAATCATTTTAATTGATTAGAGTGCTATATGCACTATTATCCAATAATTCACCATCCTAACCTGCACGTCACGCGGGCTATGAGGACCGATAACGACCAGTACTTATACTTATCCTCGGCCTTTTAGCAGCATCCTTGCCTTTGTCTTCATCTCTATAACTTTGAATACGTTCTCCAGAAAAGGACAATAATAACAGAACTCTTGAGACCTTCGTTAGTGCTATTCCAGAGTGCTTATTGGGACCTTTTGATCTTGTCCTGTTTATTCTATTTCGTTTGGTTATCTCGGTCTTTTGAGAATTTCCCAAACTACCCAAATTAAACTATATCTCACCCTTCATCCATAGCTACACTATCCTGAACCAACCAAGCATTCACCTCAACAAACACTTTATAACAAGAGGACTCGGGTTAGAGAGCCCAAATGTTTTTGTTTTTTGGGTGCCCCGATCCAGTTTGAGTTAGGACAATTCTCATAAAATGAAACTGTTAAAAAACGAATTCAATTATGTGTGCCACTCCACCATATTGTCCATATATAAATATAATATATATAATATTGTCCATGATTCTACTCGATTTTGCTTGGATCCCTACACCACGTCATCATAATCCAGTACTGTTCAGCCACGATCGTCTAGCACTCTCTCCCATCTGATCAAAATAGTTATATTATTATAATGTGCTAGCTCCCTCGTCTCTTACTCCCTCGCGTCCCAATTTAAATGTCTATTACATTAGTCTACCATAGAATACCCATTTTTAGTTTTAACTTACACTCTATAACGTGTTTGGGAGCGTCGCACTCCGGGTAGTTATATCTGTTTATGTTGTTGGTCGCTCCATCTTCGTTGCCAGTGCCAGGTGTTTCCAGTATTGCATCCCTGCTCTGGAAATAAAATATTTTGCTTACAATCTATCATTTCTAGTGCAGCTAATTTGACGTCAAAACTATAATCTCTTTTAAAAGTTTATTGTTTTTTCTTTTTAAAAAAAATTCCCTTTACTTTATATTATTTTACCTCTGATTTCCCGATAGTTGCGATGCGCCCCTTCCTTTTTTTTCTGGTTCCTGCATTGACTATCTTTATAGTATCCCTGAGAAATAAAGGTGTTAGTATTAGTTAATTATGCCTATTTATTCAGATTATTAAATTAACATTAGGTTTTTGTTATTATTATTAACCTATTTTGATTAATTACATTGATACCCTCTCAACCGGAAATACATTTTTTATATTTTATAATAACAGCAAACAGACATATGGTCAAAAACAGTGTTCCGACTAGGATCCATATTACCGTAATCAGAACTCTCTCCCTCTCTCTGCTCACTATCTCATCTCGTGCATTCTCTCTCTCTCTCGTCTCCTGTTCCTCTTTTAGCCGTTTTGATCTCTCTGAGTCCATTTTTTCCCTCTCTTTTTGGGCTTTTAATAGGAGGCTTGGTTGTGCATTGCACAGGTCCGTGGCACAATGCTCGCACAATTCCAGGCTAATTTGGCAAACCCCACATCCGGTGACTCCCTGAGCATCTCCCAGATAACACACCGGGTACAGTTCTCTGAAAAAATAAAAAACGAGGCACGTGATAACTTTTGGCCATTATTGCAACTCATATCTAACACAGGCACTAGTTTTACTTACACACTAGGGCATTCCCTAATCAGGGACCCCTCATAGCAGAGTAGGGCCTCCACGAAAAGGCCCCCAGAAACAACGAGCAAGAGGACGTGCAAAATTTTGAACATATTGTGGCAGTGATCAGTTTTCTTATCTCCCCCTCTCTCTCTACTCCTTGTTATCTCTACTCTATCTCTATCTCCCCCGGTCATCCTTCTCACATATCATGATGCATATGAATCTTTCACACAGTTTGCTAGTTCTATAGTAACTCAGACAGTCAACTTACAGCATAAAAGTTAGGGGCTCATGGGCCTGTATACCGTATTCCCATCCGTGTCTCATCGATGTGTGCTTGACCCATTTATATGACGGCAAAATTTCCGAGATTCTTGCTGTCAATGGGTCATTATAGTTCTTTTTTATCCTCCTGTAATTGGAAAAGTTTTCATTATAATTATATGCTACCAATTTCTTCAATTTATCACTATATTATTTATTTTGGTGCTATGCTAATTTTATTACCTCACGGAGCCTTGCCTTCCGGACATTTTGTCTAGTTGGTTCAAGTTCTCCATTGGGATAAAATCCCCCTGCCGCGGTTCGGCCGCCCTCACTCTTTTTGTGGCGGTCCGAGCCGCGGCCCTGGTTTTCTGTCGCTTTGATTTTGTCATGGTTTGCTAGGAAAGATCATAGTTTCAATTTTACGGTTAATTCAGGAACTATCCCTTCTAACCAATTTTGCAACTATTATGCTCAATTTAATTTGTTTAATTTGTTATTTCCCACCTACGCATAGCTCTTTAAAATTTTGGCCACTTCTGTCACCATTTCTGTTGGACCCCTACACGTAGGTGGGGCTAACGTGCACTTTAATTTAATATAGTAACAGGCGATGGGTTCATGTATTTCGAGATGCCAACAGATTATCACATTTCACGGATTCCTACCAGACCCACTTGTATATCAAGTGTTGTGTTTAGTGATCATGATGGTTTAGGTTCTAATGCTGCCACCATTGAAAGAGCCAAGATATTTAACTATCATTGCAGTCTTTAGCTTTTATCAGGGCTGTAGTTTGCCCAAAAAGTTCAACAGGATGTTTCATTATAGCCATGGGTTGCCCACAATTTGTTACACTCACGTTTTATTTAGAGCCATGGATTGCTCGCAAATTCTAACTCTCACAGTTTATCTAGAGCCATGAATTGCTCGCAAATTCTAACTCTACAAGCTTGACTAATCCGGCCATCAGCATTAGGTTAGGGATGTGAATAGTACGAGAATAACCAAGGTTTTATATGTTTATTTAAATTCAATTCAGGGTATTACACAGCATAACAATAGACCAAAGTATTATAGTGCTCTTTGAAAAGTTTATAACATGAGTGGAGCCCGCCTGAGGCTCAGCTCAGGAATGGGCTCCTGATCACCCATCACGTCTAGACGGATGACCATAAAAAATGGAACTGAGCTCGCTCTCAAGATCACTCGGCTTATAAAGGAACCGGCGTTCAGCCGACGCGTTCTCCCTGCTTCCTGTTCTCTCTAGTTCATTCAGTCACTATCTCTAATCTCTCCTTAACAACCCTGTCGTTCGTATTCATCGTTCCTGATGTGCTATATAATGGTTTAATCACCTTCGTCCTAGACTCTCCTGTCTACCTATCAGGTGTCTTGGTTATGACGTTATCTGTCCACAACTCGTTATCATCGTATAATGGTTTAATCACTTTCATTCCAGACTCTCCTGTCTACCTATCAGGTGTCTTCGTTATGACGTTATCTTTCCACAACCATGTTTCATTCCCACACTTTTCACCAGCCGCCACTCCTTATTGGTCTCCGATGACATCTTTTCCTAACTCAGATATATCTCGGATCATAATCTCCAAACCACAACTTAGCGATAATATCACAGTCCGAATATTGTCTCTTCAGCCATTACATCATCTTTATATAAACAGTAATCACGTCATACTTCTAGCTTGCGACACATATATATTAAATCAATAATTACATCATTTTCACTATAAATAATAATCACGTCATACTTTTAACTCGTGACACTTCACTGTATTATACTCTCTGATTCAGGGGCCCAACACTACCCCCCTCTTTTTTTTTTTCAAATTGATTCCCTAATTAATTTACCTGCATGTTTTTTGTTAGCTTTAAGTTCTCCATTTTTCTAGTCGTTTGGTAGATCCTCAACTTCCGCTCCAATCTCACTATTTTCTTGTTCATGTCCTCTTGTAGTTTAGATATTGTTAATATTTGTTCTTGAATACCACGAATTTCCCTGTTTCTTCTTTCCGTCAAACCTTTTAAATCTTTCTCCATAGCCTGTATCCAAGATGTCCTGATTTTATTATCATCCATCATGTCCCTTATTTGCATCTCTATATCGTGTTCCACTTGTCGTCTCATATCATTCGGGGTTATTGTATTATTCATAGCTATAGCTGTAGTATTTTTTTATTTTTATTGTTTTATTTAATTATTTAGCCGCTTAAATAGACGTAGTTGCTTCTCTCCCTCTTATTTTAGTATTGGACGGTAGTGCATTGATTGATTCCTCAGATGTGTCTATTTCTGACATTTCAAATTCTTGGCTCTGTACTGCTTTCAATAGTGCGTTCGACTCACTAGTCTTCCTTTTAATATTCTGAATATTTTTGTTATATTCTATTATCCTTTTCCTATCTTTAACTCTAATGCACACCACGATACCCGCTATCGCCAATCCGATTAATATGGCACCTAGTCCTATTGGGAGTACCCACCATAATGTATTTATAACTGTGAGTGCTGGTCCTCTAATCATTTCGTTTACTGTATTATCCAAACTAGACAATTTTTTGAAAATTGAACTATAATTTGATTTATGAATGTCTTCGGCCTTCTTATCTAACTCCATAATCCATATATCTTGGTCCTCCAAAGTTAGGCTAAATTCACCGACTGGTTCGGTTGGTGGTCTTACTACGACTCCGCCTACTGTTACCAATTTATAAGTTTTGTATGATAGGAATTTAACTCCCCGCCTTCCCATTTCAATTTCCTCAAATTTCTCTACTCCATCGGCGGTCTTTGAGGCCGTTACTTTTTCTCTCGATCTTATCATTACTCCTGCTGTAGTCTCTACAATATTCGTTTCACATTTATCTAGTACTACGTCACAGTTATTCATGTTGTTTAAACAAGCTGTCTCGGTCATGTTTTGTATTCCATATCGGGTACACATATTGATACCGTTTAGTGTTTCACACCTGTTTTTATCTAATGAGTATACTTCCATGCCATCTATTATAACGTAATTTGGTAAAGTATATCTGTTACAGTGACCTTCTGACGTAATTACCCCTGACTGATGTGTCTTATATACCCTAGTTAAGTCTTCGTTACTAATTCTAGGTGTCTTAATCACTATGTGTAGATTGAAGTGATCGTCTGTTTTGTGTGCTTCAGTTACGTACATTCTCCCAAACTTATATAACAGGTTCTGATCCTCCTCATATATAGTGTTTTTAAATGCCCCACTGTTTTCAATAATCTGTCTTACCATATCCTTTTTAATAATATATGGTGCTATATTAGTATTTTGCTGTCCGTGCATTACGCCGAAATATATTTGTTCTAGGTATTCTTTCCATTGCCTTAGTCTCCGATCATTCAGCATAAAGACTGCTAAATGATCTATTTCGCATCCCATTTGTAGCTTTTGTTCTAGAACTACTTCTTCCAAACCAATCACATGTTTAGTTAGTTCTTCCGTAACTGTTGTAATTGTCTTATCAAACACCAGTTGATTCGTCTTAAAATGATTAAACTCCTTATTCAATGTCTTAATGTGTGATCTCATTTGTTGTTGCTCGTATATAGTAAACCCTGTGGAGGCTAGTGCTAGCATTCCTGCTAGTGCTATTACTTGCCTTTTATCTCTATGCATTGTTGTTTGACCGATGTTTTCAAATTTTTGCCATTGTTCCTGAATCCAATTTACATTACTTTCATATAACAAATTCGTTACTGCGTTTGTATCCATGGCGTCGTCGCATACTTCGTTTTGAGTTCCTCCTTTAAGACACCCTTCGTGTAACCTATATTCCGTCATAGAATTCTCTCCTGCCGGTAGTTTATGCATTTGTGGTTCTCTTAATAACCAACAATCGATTGTATCCCCTCCTTTCTGGTCAATTATTACACTTTTACATGCTTCCACCCTTAAACATCTCAAAATACACTCCCCTGAACCACGTACTGCTGTTTCGTCGACTGTTTTAATTACTTGCTTATCTATGAAGTCCCTGATGTGCACTTCAGAAACGTCTTTTCTTGTAGTACAGTTTCTATTAATCCCCCTCATCATCAATACCGCTGTATCTTGTCGCTTACAGTTGCGTAGGCATGTGTTGTTTTTATCTTCTGGATTCGGTATCTTTAGAAATAGAGAAAACATAATATCCTCGTTCTTATTTATCAAATACCCATCGTGAGTTAATACTATTCCCAGTTTCTCGTCATGTATGACAGATTTCGGGCCCAAATCTATCTGTTGTGCTGTCGCGAAAATCCACAATAGTATAACTGTCCAGTAGTTCCTTCGTAACTCGTTCATCATTGCTAAAACATTTGTTGGTTAATATAATACTGTAACATCTGGCAATAAGCTAAGTAATCTATTTTTTGTAAGCATACAGTAGTTCAGTAATTAATTTGCGCTTTTACGTAATATATAATTCACTTCTCCGTTATTTATTTCGTTATTTTCACTTTGGTTGGTGATCTTAAGGCTCTCGGGCGTCACTCAACCCCTTCTCCCCGCGGTTCTTCTTACTGTTGTACTAGACTTTACTTTATTGATCATATCAGTTAAATATTTTCTTTCCCTTGATTTAATTATCTTTATTATTCCTGTTAACACTATCATTAGTAGTATACACCATATTCCGTAGTTTATAATCAGTTTAATATCATCCCAAACTGTTGTTACTCTGTTTTTCAGGTCTACTATCCCCTCTACTTCCTGTCTATTTTTTATCCAGCTCTTAATGCCATCATCTTGGTCAAACTTGGTTTCTTTATGTGTCCAGGCATCTTTAGGGTATTCATTGGGGAATGGTATTCCTTTTCTTACTTCCCCATGAAGGTCCTCTATTTGTTCACTCCTTACTATAGTAGTGTTATTTGAAGTTTGCAGTGCTAGTTCCTCTCCTATTAGCACGTACTTGCCAGCGTTGTTGCAGGGTATTTCCACACTTGATGATATTATCTCCCCATAGTTGGTTATAAAGCCTTTCAGTTCATCACTATTTCTTGTAATTCGAAAGTTCACTGGTGTATCTATGTAACATTTGTCTGATTTCCTTACTGAATTTTTAAAAACTTTCTTACACGGAAATACAATTATATATGATCCCACACTTTTTGCTATCAGATTATTAACTTTTAGTTTCTCTCTGATATATTCAGTCGGATTTGATCTGGCTAATATTCTTTCGTTCCTTCTTATTAGCGCCAAATCTCTGCAACTGAATTTCTCCTCAGCCGTTGGTGACGATAAGACGTCAAATACATATTGGAATTTTCTATCTAAATCTTGCTTTAATTTTTCAATTGAAATTGCTTCGTTCGATCGAATTTGTAATGTTTGTGGTTTCTCTCCTCGTAGTCTGGTTATTATCAGTTCACCTACGGTAATCTTGTGTCCTTCATTAATCGTTTCATTACCATCTAGTTGTACTGTCATTGCTAACTTTGGTATTATTAAATGATTTCCCAATTTTGTCGCGTTATATTCGCCAATATCCTCATATTGCTGTGATTCTCTCGTGTCCACCTCCCACACGGCGTACTCAGTGTTCTGAGTCTTGCATTCCCCTTCGTTATAATTGCAGCCGTGTAGGTCAAGTACGTTGCTTGTAATCTGTCCTCCTCTCTTTTTGCTCACTGTCCCTTCCTCTAGGTAACAACTATATGTTGTTTTAGTTTTATGTTTCATATAACTATACTCACATTCATATCCGTTTTTCAACTTAAAGTTACTCCCTTCCGTCTTAAGGCAAGAGTGCTGTTTAATTAAAGTTTTTGCCTCTTTCAGTGGTATGCTGACGTACTTTTCCGTTTTTTCGCTTATTTTACCGCCTACTAATGTTGTGTATGTGCTACATTTCCTTGCTATAATCTTTAGTGATTTTAGTTTTGTGCTATATAAATTATTATTTAATTTCTGCATCTTAATATTCCACTGTTCGTAGTTGCCCTCTGTACAGTTGATGTGTGGTGGTATACGATATATTTGCTTGTCCCCGTGGTGATCGCATACCATTCCTGCCCGTATCGTTACTACCCATACCTGTATCATGAATAAGATCCTCATTGCCTTGTTTTAGCCATCTCATTCATTCTAAAATAATAACATAATATCAGTATCTTAATTATAATTGATAAATAGTTACACATTAATTTTACATAAATACACAGTAATAAATATTATATCAGATTCTATATGTCTTAAGTTCCATATCGTTCTGGTTCTCTGATCTGTCTTCCTCGTCTTGTGTAGCTCTTTCCCTCCTCTTGGTTGTCTATCGCCACCCCAGGTTCTTCTGTCTCTTCGTCGCTTGATATATTTTCTTCTTCGTTGTTTTCACCGTTATCATCCTGTGGCTTCATCTCATCTTCTCCTTCTGCCTCCTCACGAATTGTGTCTGGGATCTTTTTGATAAGACTCCTATTCTCTATTCTAGTTTCTCTAGTTGTCGGGTCCGCTAAGAGCATTGTATGTTCGCTGTATATTTTTTCCACTATAAATGGGCCCAGAAATCCATGATCTAGCTTATAATAGAGATTCTGTGTTTTAATTGGTCTGTGTACTAGTACCTTGTCTCCTTCCTTTATGGCTGTTGTCCTTTTGTTTATATCATACGCGGATTTATATGCTTTCCATCGTAGCCCCGTTTCTTGTGCCACTATTTCGTAGATATTCAATAGTTTTTTATATTGTTCTGACTTATAATGATGCCCGTCTAGATAAAAATTAGACCTGTGTATGCCTAAAGTTATCGCGTCTATTCCTTTAATGTTTCTGCCCATCATTAATTCTGCAGGTGTCATATTTGTATTTTTGCTGACACTTGTATTGATTGCTAGAGTTATCAATGGGATTGCATTTTTCCACTTCTCTGGATTTTTCATTGACACCTTTCTAAGTATTTGCAAGATCGTTCCATTCATTCTTTCTACTTGTCCGTTTGCCCTTGGATTGTATGGACTAGTATACCTAGTCTCTACCCCTAAGACACGCCATAATTCCTTAATAAGTTCTGCCTCTTTGAAGCACTTCCCGTTGTCTGATTTTATGTATACTGGCACTCCATGTATGCTAATCCAATCTTTCAGGAGGGCTTTAGCTACTTCTTTTGCAGTACCTTTTCTTAAAATACTAATCGCAGTCCATTTAGAGAAGCTATCTATAGTTACCAGCACCTTTCCATAGTCATTTTCTTTGCTAACTTGTAAAATGTCAGTTGAAATCATGATATTGGGGTAATTATAAACCTCGCCCCCCATTTTTGGTATATCCTTAGGCGATCTGGATACATTCACTTTAAAACATACCATGCATGTCTGTACGATTCCCTCCACACGTTCTTTCATATTGGGAAAATAGAAATTCTCCCTAACTGCATGTAATGTTTTCGTTGACCCCATATGTCTGTTATGTAGCTCATGCGTCTGCTTAACTACTTTTTCTATCTCTGATTTTGGGACACATATTAGTTCACTTGCTGCGTTGGTTTTTGTGTTAATGTATAACCTTAATAGTATGCCGTCTTTTACTTTCAGTAATCCTCGTTTTGCATGATACTGCCGTAATTCCAATGGTAATGTGTTCGGTTTCTCTACTGTCAAATTATTTGTTATCCATTGTACCACTGTCTGAATCGTCTCGTCTTTCTTCTGTGCCTCTATAATCTCTACAGGTTTCCTGGCCAGCTCAATGATGTGCAGATTCTCCGTAGTGGGCAAATCTATATTCACTTCGTTTAGGATCTCGGTATTATCATTATGATTCTCTTCTTCAAATTTGTCTAATTCTGCCTTCTTATATTTCAATGGTAATGCATGCCTTTTGCTTTGGGCAATTATATTCTCCACAAAGAAGTCATAATATTCGTCGCTAGTGTGTGGTAACCGCGATAACATGTCTGCGTTGTTGTTTTCACTGCCCTTCTTATATATTATATCGAATTCAAAGGTAGACAATTCTAATGCCCATCTAAGTAGGACGTCATGACTTGTCCTTTTATTAAGGGCTCTTTCAAATGTTAATCCCTTGTGATCCGTATTGACCGTGAATTTCCTTCCAAATAGGTACCACCTGAATTTATTTACAAAGAAGTATATAGCATAAAACTCTTTTCTGAAAACCGCCCATTTTATCTCTGAGGGTCCCAGACATTTAGATGCATATGCTATAGGTTTAGTCTCGTCCCCTTGCTCTTGACTTAGACATGCTCCAATACAAAAGTCACTTGCGTCGCAATCTAGGATGAATTTCCCTTCCTCATTAGGGTATCCTAAAATTGGTGCCTTCGTAAGGCATTCCTTCAGTTTAGTAAATGATTCTATAGCTTCCTTAGTCATTTTGAATGGTTGTGATTTCAATGTTTCAGTGAGACCCTTTGCATATTCTGCATGTTTATTTATAAATTTTCTCCAAAAATTGGCTGCTCCCAGAAACGACTGGACCTGTTTCTTTGTCTTTGGTATCGCCATTTCCTGAATTGCTTGAATTTTCGCTTTGTTTACCTCTATCCCTTTTTGCGTTAATTTGACTCCACAAAAAGTTATCGATGACTGTAGTAAATAACATTTCTTTGCTGACAATTTTAAATTAGCCCATCTCAATCTCTCAAATATTAGTCGTAGTTTATCCAGTGCTGCCTCCACTGTGTCTGCTGCTGATAATATATCATCTATATAGCATTTAACCGTTCCTCTCTCGATTCCCTCAAATACCCTATCCATTACGTTCTGCATGGCGAACGCGCTATTCTTTGCCCCTTGTACCATTCTTGTTAGTCTATATGTTCCTAATCCGATGATTCTAAACGTTGTACAATCCCTGCTTTCTTCTGCTAAAGGTACCTGGTAGAAGGATGATGCCAGGTCACAGGAAGAATAATACTTAGCACCTCCAAATACTGTCTGTAACTCATTAATCCTTGGTAAAGGGTATTCGGACATTTTAGTGTTATCGTTTAGCGCTCTAAAGTCTAGACAAAATCTATACTGTGGCTCAGTTTGTCCCGGTTTGCTCGGCTTTTTGACCGGTACGATGGGGCTATTAAAATCACTATCTGAATGTTCCAAAATCCCGGCCTCGAGCATTTCCAGGATTAGTACTTTTAATCTCTCAAAAACCAGACTTGGAATCGGTCGTGGTGGTATCCTTATTACCTTGTCCTCCTTAAGTTTAATCTTGTGGTTATATAGTGTGCACACTCCTATATCAATGGGCGTAGTACTAAATATGTCTTGATATTCTTTTATCAGCGTCTTTAGTTGCTTCTTTTCGGCTTCGTTTATGTTTCCATTCCCCTCGATGTTCATTAACTTATAAATTTCCTCCAAATCATCTGCGACCTCCTTCTGTTCTACCTTGGGCAGTTTAAAATCTTCGATATATGCGAGAGGTTGGTTTTTTCCTATCTCTATCGGATATATCCCGTCATGTTCTGCCTCCATTTCAAATTCATTTTCTGTTATGTTACAGATGTACGCCTCTGTTTTGCCTGATGCGGTACACCATTGGTTTGGATATAATATAAATGTGCCAGGCAGTTTCATGTCATCCTTTATTTTGCATCTTATGCGTGTGTTCTTGTTTATTGTTACTGCTTCTATATTATATATTTCTGACCTTCTTTTTATGTCTCGACTTGTCGTCAATGGGACCCTTAATTTTTCGTTCCGTATTTCAAGCTTATCACAGTCTACACTGAATTTATATTGTTTTAAGAATTCTATTCCCAGGATAAGTGGTTGTTCTATGCTTGCTACTAATATTGGTGTGCTAAAGTCTGTCCCATCTATGTTAATATTCAATTCCTCTATTCTACCATAATTTGTTATGTTTGATCCATTTGCGCCTTTCAACATCACACTAGAGTGTGCTAATTTCGATTTATCTCTTACTATATTAGCACTTATTATGCTTGACTTGCTGCCTGTGTCAATTAGACCGAACACTTTACCGATACCTTGTATGATAACGGGAATATTTAAATATCCACTAGACACATTAACTAGTTCCGTGTTCTCGGTCCCTGAGTCCTCATCATGCTCAGAGACCCCATCTAAAAATTTTGACTCCCTGTTTCTCCTTCCATATATTTCTCTCTCAAATTATTTATCGCTTGCCCTCGTTCGTCTAGGAACCGTGCAGTCCATTCCTCTTCTTTGCCGCCTTGTCTATTCCTGTTATTCTGTCCGTTGTTTTGTACATTCCTCCCTTGATTAGTCCATGGTCTATTTTGCCATGTCCCTCTAGATGAACCACCGTTATATGTGTTAGACCGGCCCCATTGCTGGTTATTATTGTTCCAGTTAGGTCTGCTTTGCCATGGGGTTTGGTTATTGGCCCCATTATACTGAGGTCTGTTCCTTTGATTCCAATTTTGTTGTGGTTGGTATTGGCCTGGCTGCCAATTATTTTGTGGCCGACCCTGATTCTGACTCCAATTACGATTATTATTGAAGCGAGGTATGTCCCTAACATTCGTTGCTACTTTTAACAAGTAACACTGCTCCGTAATATGACCGGATTTACCACATCTCTTGCACTGTAGTATCACTGTGCAGTCCCTCCTAATGTGTCCTAGTTTGCCGCACCTATAACATTCTATATCAGGGTTGAATGTCGGCCTGGTATTCTGCTGTCTGTTTTGTCCTGGATTCTCACCCCGTGTTTGCGTATTATTGTTATTGCTTTGACTTATCTCCATTATGTCTTCTACTTCTCTTCTCCTATCATTATCTTGTCGACTCACTAATGACGCTTCCAGCTCCATTGCTAACGTAAGTGCCTGTTGAAAAGTTTTGGGCTTCTGAAGCTGTATCTGTACCGCTAGTGTTCTATCGTTAATACCCGTGACAAATTTGTCATATAGTATTTCCTCTTTAACTCGGTCCTTCTTGGTATCTACGTAGGCCTGATTTGCCAATAACTTTAATCGTGTCGCGTAATCTGACATTGATTCATCATTCTTCTGGCTGGCGTTTAATAGCTTAACCTTTGCATTTGCCGTGTCGCTATGGTCAGTAAGTGCGACCAATAGTTTTTCTCGAATTTCCGTAATGTCTGTCGTTTGTGTTATTTCTTCAAGCCTCACTCCCATTGTTTCTGCTTTCATTTGCGCTTCGGGTGATAGGAATGTGAATAGAATATCTAGCCTTTTCTTATCATCTACTATGTTCGCTGCATTACAGTAGTTATCAAAGATCCTAAGATAGTTCTTAATTGTAATACCACCCCCTGGTTTAAATATTGCTGGTTTCCGACATGGATACTCTTTTATAGCATTAATAGTCTCACTATTTGCTTTTTGTCTCTCTCTTTCTTTCCTGGATTTGAATGTAGTATCACTATATGGTGTTTTGCTCATTTCTAGGGCTGTCGATATGGACATTCGATTCATGTTGTCTATTAAAGAAACGTTCAGTAAGTCCTCCTTACCTTCTTCCTCCCCTTCTGTAGATTTGTTCACCTCGTCATCATCTTGTTTTGCTTCCCTATAGTTTGTGATGTCACTAATGATGCTTACGGTTGTACTACCATTCTGAATTCCTGTATTAATGTCAGTAGTTACCTCTGTATCTTGTGTTTTAGTGTCTTGTGTTTCTGTGTCTTGTGTTTCGGTGTCTTGTGTTTCCATATTCTGTGTGTGTGCATATTGTGTTGTGGTATCTTGTGTGTTTTCTATAGCTATATCGCTAATTAGGGCGCCCAGATTTTCTTGGTTGATGTCGGGAACGTCCATAATTTCCTCGACCAAGTCTGTCTGCCTTTGGTCCTCTTCCGCGTTACTTAATTCTTTATCCAGAGTCTCTAATTTAAAGCTTATATGTCTATCATTTTTATTTCCCTCTGGTTCCATTATCAGTTCATATGTAGTCCTAGTCCTGTCTCGTTTTATAGCACCTACTATATCCTCAGGTGGCACTTCTGCCATACTGTCATTCAATAGTTGCGCCTGGTCTACTCTTTCAAATATGGTCTCCACGTCTACATCTCTATTTTTCAGGGATCCTTTAAGTTCCTCACATAACTGTTTTAGGGCTTTAGTTAACTGCTTTAGTTCTTCATTTTTATTTCTTAGCCGAGTGTATTTGATCTCTAAAGTCTTATACTTATCAGCTAGATCGAGGTATTCACTATTCAGTGCCCCCATTTGTTTTTCTGTCCATAACTTATCGCCCTTTTCCTTGTTAAGTAGGTTCTCTAGTTTAGATATATGGCCCTTACGTTGCTCATTTTCATAATTACATTCGTTCAGTCGACTCTGTATGGAGTTGAACTCCAT
Organism: Pleurobrachia bachei; assembly: GCA_000695325.1. Lineage (NCBI taxonomy): Eukaryota > Metazoa > Ctenophora > Tentaculata > Cydippida > Pleurobrachiidae > Pleurobrachia > Pleurobrachia bachei. The sequence continues at coordinate 2,934 of AVPN01000507.1, read as the reverse complement.
GGTCACTGCACTCCTTTCTTCTTCAAACCCAGTTATCTGTCTAACTAATCTAGCTTTTTCGGAAATAGCTTGTTTTGCTGACTCCGTAATTTCAAACTTCATTCGTTCTGCTTCAGCTTGTAAATCACGTTGGATAGCCCTTAACTGTACGTTTTCACTGTTTAATTTACTTATCATTTCGTTTTTCTCTTCTTTAAGATTATTCCATTGTTCACTCCGTTCCTGCCATGCTTCTTCTCTTGCTGTCTCCTCCCCAGCTTGTTGTTTATAATTCTCCAACCTCCTCCTTAGGTCAACGTTTTTGTTGGCCTCCAAATCTCCTTGTTCTACTAGTTGTTCCACTCTACTATTGAGTTCATCTAATTTACCTGATTGGTGTTGTAGCTCTTTTCTCAATTCCTCGTTCCCTTTCTTGAGATTGTCTGCTTCCTGCTTTAGTGAATTATATTTCAACTTTAGCGCGCTATACTTATTAGTTATTGTTGTCACTTTCTCTTCTTGTGCTGCTAGCTCCTTCCGAGTCGCGTCAATCGTCTCGCTTGCTTCCTTTAGGGCTAGGGCTGTGTCGGCTGCTGACATATTGCTAAACGATTAAGTGTGTTAGTTAATATATATATTCATAAATACTCGCGATTCCTTCGCCACCCGACCCGAGATCAGATCAAATTTGATCACCCGTTGTGTGTGATTGCAATACGTCATATAAATAGCGGTCCAGTTTGGTTATTCTCGGGTCGGGGCCTTGCCAGGCCCAAAAATTCAAATCCACCATTGCATCTCTAAACTTACTACTTTACATTTCCATGCTCTACACACATTATTAATTTCTCTCACGGTTTTTTTATCCCTCTCAAGTTCTCTCTCAATAGATTGGTACTTCATATATTCTCTTAAACCTCCATAATATATTTTCCCCCACTCTGAGAAACTTAGAGGTTCGTTATATCTATAGTTCCTGCTCTGCATTTTCTGACTGGTTTTGTCTCTTTCCACTAACTTCATTAGCCACTCTGTAACGAAATACTCACTTCCTTTTAAGCAGTTAAACGGTATGTACATTGGAATTATTGTTTTAATTAATTTAATCGGCATCTTTAATTTGTAAGATATACAATTCACATTAATTTCACACTCTTTGTCAATTAAACTGTACATATACTTGTTAACCAATCTCAGTTGACCTTTATTGGCCACATATTTCATAATAATTATCCATATTTCCAATGGTAATTTTATGATTTCTCGCGATTCCATACTTTTATCACCAACACAACTATAGTACACTCTTTAATATTGCAGTGCTAGAATCACTTCTATAAACGTTCCATAAATCGTCCATGCTCATGCCCTCGGTTGTTTCAAAATTTTCCAAATATTTCAGCCCTGTTACTTTCCAAGCTGACTCTAGCTTGTCGGTCATTACATATCTTAACAATTTTATCACATTCTTGGCACCGACTTTTGATAATTCATTAGTGATGCCCGGATAATAGTATGTCTCATCAAAGTTGCCATACCCGGTTATTCTCAAAAAACTGCAGTCTTTTGTTTTTAATAGCTGTTCTGGTTTTATCTCTTCCACCAGCACGACACCGTAGATCCACAAATCATACATTTTATCCATCACCCTGCACCACCAGTAGAACACTCTTTCAAATGAGAACTTTTTATCACACGGCCATGCCCACTCGTATTCGCCAACTATTCCATCGTCAATCGTTTGATTTCCTGTCAAGTAGCGTTTACCCTTTTGCTTGACAAATGCCCCATTTGGATACCAGAATCGAGGCCCATTTCTTAGTTCTTCTCTTCTATACCTCACTTCATAGAACTTATCTACTACCCTGTAGGGGGTTAGTGTTGTTTTAATTTAAGTTATCATCTATATGTTTTGCTAGTTAACCTTATTTGTGATTAATTTTACCTGGACATTCTCGGCTTTCCACCAATTATCGCCATTCCTGTTACGCCCCATTCTTTGTTTGTAGTTTTAAACCAAACAGACTCCTTCCCTTCTTCTTTTATTTTCATTGTTGACTTTCCGTCCTTTGTATCCATACTATCTATAACAATTGAAATAAGTTAATTAATTTGATAGAGCGGAGACCACGTATTTACGTGATCATTCACGCGATCATTTCGTGTACGCGATCTTCCCCCAATAAGACACGAGACAGTGATCTTATTACGAGTGATGATTATCGCGGAATAGGTCGGACTATTACCCTCTTATGACGTTGCTGTGGGTGCAGAACGCCCCAAATACAGTTTATCAAACTGCTACACTACTTGATTATAATTCTATTACCATTCAATCTACCTTCAATTATAATATAACTATAATATAACTATTACACATTCCATATTTGTCGAACATTTAAAAGGCCAAAAACCTTTTCTAGTGTCGGTTCTGTATCTTCTATTACGTCTTTAATGCTTGTCAAAATATAAGACTCATATAAGAATTCCCTTTCAATATAATTCCAATATATATAACTTCCTATCCTTATAATTGTTAGAGCTGTATTTGTATTAACTTCTGCTTCTTTCCCTTGGGTAATGTTGCCAAAGTTGAAATATAATCTTAACCGTAATTCTCCCCGATTATTTATGCCAAATTCGTTATTTATCTTATGGTTTTCTGGTGTTATTACTATACCTATTCCCTCGTCATTCAACCACTTAAATTCTTTAATAATTAGGTAAAACCAATTAGTAATATACTTATAAGTAAATTGCTTAAATCCTACTTCAAATAGTCGTTCGTACATCATTACATATTGATATCCAGTAATCATATTATTACGTAACGGCTTAGCAAATATCGTTGTGCCTCGGAACCTTTGTCGCATATTCCCGTTTATTAACATTGCACTTCCCTCCGGTCCACAATTAAGGACGATAGCCTCATATTGCTGTTCGTCCTGGGTACCA
>AVPN01000506.1:23642-40161 GCA_000695325.1 Pleurobrachia bachei | reverse complement strand
GGTTGGTGCTACCAGAAATTTAGAACAGGACAAGGGGGGGCCGGGGGGGTTCGGGCATGAGAGTGAGACACATCAAAACAGTTTTATAAACTTTTAGCTGCAAATCGAGTGTTACAAAAATAAAGGGTTTTAAAATCGATTCTGTGAAGATCGTGTCCACAGCAGCACAATTTATTTAGCACACACAAAGTTTTTCCATAGGTATATATCATGTTTGATTCAACTACTGCTAAATAAGGCATTCTCTTTGATTGTTATGTTATTGCTTTCTTCCTTTACATGTACATGTCAAGATTGTAGAACTCCGTTTGTCTGACGGACGGCTCGTAGTAGTCGGTGATGGTGACCTGAGCTGCGGCGAGGTTACTGACCTTGAATTCTTCAACGAGAGGCATGGAGACGGAGTACATATCAGGGCTGATTCCTGGTTTCACATACAAGTGAACCCTCTGTCCACCCTCCTTGATATCAAATCGGCTAATGATGTCACTCGCCGAGAAGATCTCCGTGACGCGGGCCTTTCTGAAGGTGAACCCAGTCGGGGCCTTCATTTCGATCAGAACCATGGATGCAGATCTCTCTCTGTCCACCGTGAAGTCAGCAGATACCATGAAGTAGCTGGTGATGGGATCCCGAACTGCAGACAACTTCAGTCCAAACACCTTGCTAGACTGGTTTGTGGCAGTTGATTGGTGGTAGGTTGATATCAGCTGTACAAATGAGGTTCCCACTCCGGTCCATTTGATCTTGTATTTACCGGTACTGGCGGGGAGGGTCACTTCCTTGACGGACATATCGTCACCCTTAATCCTCATCTTCTCGAAGTACGACCTGCCCTTCCCGATCAGAATGGTCATGTCCGTTTCAGCCATGGCTGGGGCGTTCCTGATGGCATATGTTGAGAGTGCCTGGAGGGCCACAACGGTATCCTGACTGGATCTGAAACCTCCTGTTTCGGATTTCTGGGATGCCAGCCAAAGGATCAGAGGAGTACTATCATCGAATTGGTCGATAGTCATGTAGTAAAGAGCAGCGTAAGCGGTCGCCTCGATGCTCTTGCTGTCTCCAGGGGTACTGCAATCAGCGAACACATCAGTTCCGTCCCTGGTCTCAGTGACGCATTGGTCCTCAATTTTACTGAAGTCTGCGAAACCTTGCTTGCGGCAGAGCGCCATAGCATAGGTGTTCATGTGAGCAGTACAACAGTCCTTCAGGGGAGCTTCACGGATCAGCTTTTCACACAGGAACTCCAATTTTTCACTCTCACCGTAAGGTGATCCAAAGTCACATCGGGGAGAATCATACGATTCGAGGAGGGAGATAAGGAAGTAGGCCAGCCAGTTCGATTCATCATTAAATCTAGAGGGTGCCCATCCTTGTCGTGCCGTTAAACTGGATTCCTCGTTATAAGTACTGATAAGGTTGGTCAGGGCCCTCCTATCACCGCTCACCACATCCGTACAGGGAACGTGAACACTAGAGGGGAAGTTAGCGTAGGTTCGGTAAACGAAGGCGGTCAGCCAATGGCTTACCTCACTTCCCGCGAACACGGAGTACCCATTGTACTGTCTGTAGGTCATCTGTCGTTGGAGACCCACATTCAGGTTGTGTTCGATGTTGTATTTCAGATATTCCGGAAGATCACCCTCTCGCTGTACGTTGTTTAGGTATTGGCTAGCAAACACGTTCACTGCAATTTTGTGCATGTTCTGTTCCCCGCACCCGGTTGGCAGCTGGATCAGGCTGGCGATACCAGTGGCAGCGTTACCTAGGAGATCGCCATAGGCAACCACCTTCAGGTCGTGTGATCCGGGAATATAGGAGCTGGGTAGGTCTACAGAATGTACACGCTTGCTGGAGGTGATTTCCTCCTCAGTGATGAGAATGTTATAGACATCAACGGTCCTCACGCCACCCGGCTGGACATAGAGAGACCTCTCAACGGCATCACTGTCCCCAGCGGAGGAGGAAGCTGACACAGTTATGGGGTGTCGCCCTGCCTCGGTCAGACTAACGGTATAGTTCACAGTAGAGAAGGAGTTACCCTCAATCTTCATAACTTTGCTGGTAGCCTCCCAAAGACTGCTGCTCACCCGAACCTCACACGTCACTTCAGTTTCCCTGTAGTTGAAGACGTTGATAGGAATTGTGATCCTCTCACCAACAATCCCAGAATACGGGAGGTCTAGCTTGATGAAAAAGTTTAGGAAGGTGATGAACTCGACATCGTTTGAGAATCCCACTCCGTTCTCGGGGGAGAGACCAAAAGCACTTCCCTTCCACCCGGTAATGGTGTCAGGAGCAGTGACTGTCAGGATACTCTTTCCATCACTGTCCGTTGTAACGTCAGTCCACAGCCAGGATTCCGGGAAGAAGTTCCTCAGTCGGGGTTCCTCCGCGGCAGAGCGCCATAGCATAGGTGTTCATGTGAGCAGTACAACAGTCCTTCAGGGGAGCTTCACGGATCAACTTTGCGCACAGGAACTCCAATTTTTCACTCTCACCGTAAGGTGATCCAAAGTCACACCGGGGAGCATCGTACGATTCGAGGAGGGAGATAAGGAAGTAGGCCAGCCAGTTAGATTCATCATTAAATTGAGAGGGTGCCCATCCTTGTCGTGCCGTTAAACTGGATTCCTCGTTATAAGTACTGATAAGGTTGGTCAGGGCCCTCCTATCACCGCTCACCACATCCGTACAGGGAACGTGAACACTGGAGGGGAAGTTAGCGTAGGTTCGGTAAACGAAGGCGGTCAGCCAGTGGCTTACCTCACTTCCCGCGAACACGGAGTACCCATTGTACTGTCTGTAGGTCATCTGTCGTTGGAGACCCACATTCAGGTTGTGTTCGATGTTGTATTTCAGATATTCCGGAAGATCACCCTCACGCTGTACGTTGTTTAGGTATTGGCTAGCAAACACGTTCACTGCAATTTTGTGCATGTTCTGTTCCCCGCACCCGGTTGGCAGCTGGATCAGGCTGGCGATACCAGTGGCAGCGTTACCTAGGAGATCTCCATAGGCAACCACCTTCAAGTCATGTGATCCGGGAATATAGGAGCTGGGTAGGTCTACAGAATGTACACGCTTGCTGGAGGTGATTTCCTCCTCAGTGATGAGAATGTTATAGACATCAACGGTCCTGACTCCACCCGGCTGGACAAAGAGAGATTGCATCACTGTCCCCAGCGGAGGAGGAAGCTGACACAGTTATGGGGTGTCGCCCTGCCTCGGTCAGACTAACGGTATAGTTCACAGTAGAGAAGGAGTTACCCTCAATCTTCATAACTTTGCTGGTAGCCTCCCAAAGACTGCTGCTCACCCGAACCTCACACGTCACTTCAGTTTCCCTGTAGTTGAAGACATTGATAGGGACGGTGATCCTCTCACCAACAATTCCAGAATACGGGAGGTCTAGCTTGATGAAAAAGTTTAGGAAAGTGATGAACTCGACATCATTTGAGAATCCCACTCCGTTCTCGGGGGAGAGACCAAAAGCACTTCCCTTCCACCCGGTAATGGTGTCAGGAGCAGTGACTATCAGGATACTCTTTCCATCACCGTCCGTTGTAACGTCAGTCCACAGCCAGGATTCCGGGAAGAAGTTCCTCAGTCGGGGTTCCTCCGTATCATTGGACATTTCATCTCCACTTGGTTCTCCTATATCAGCCTCATCCGTGTAATAGTCGTTTGATTCCATGGCCTGCATCTCCATATACTCGGTTCGGTAACTAGCATATTCATAATCGCCATCCCTTCCGGGGGATCCATACCTATAGTCGTAGTCGGTCCTCCTCTTGACGGGTGGTTTGTAATCGAACAGGTTCATGTTGGTATCAATACCAACTCCCTCGCTGGACAAAAGATCCTTAACATCGATTATCTTCACCTCAGTGTTAGAGGTACACTGGTAGGGATCGTCCCGCTGGCATGTCCGATCCTTCTCGGTGCCGGTATCCTGGCCTCGAAGGAAGGATAGGGTCTCCTCCTTGGTGAGAACCTTACAGGGAGCTCTCATCAGATCCAGGGACTTGTCACTCATGGAAATACCCACGAAAGAGGTGGGGTCTCCCGTCAGGTAGGCGGTTATGTTTTCCCCGGGTTGCCCCATCTCCTTGCTCAGCGAGAATGTCAGGGAATGAGGAAGGAACTCAGTCATACAGAGGTCCAAGCCATCGGCCAGAAGATGTCCATTGGTCTCGTGGGCGGTGAGAACCAAAAGCCTGGATCGCACATTCAGAGTTTCGGGGATGTTGAACTCTCCAGAGGTCTCAAAGAGCCCATTGGGCAGCTCCTTCCATTCAGGGTTGTAGCTCCAGGATTCCACGATAACACCCTTGGACATGATCACCATGAACAGGACATCCTGCTCCCGAGATGCTCGGATCACATACTCCGCCCTATCCGCGGCATTGTAAGTGACGGGTTCCTCCTTGTGGAATCTCACGAACAGAAGGAACACCCGGTGGTAGGACAGGCCAACTTTCGTCCGTTTGTGGCGGAGACAAGCTTCATCGCTCTCCAGCTCGGCTGTAATCTTAACCGCACAGGCATCTTCAGGAACCTCAAAGGAGGCAAAAGCCTTCCCATCCTGGATGAGAACCTCCTTTTTCTGGTAGGTCAGAGTCTCCAGACCGCTTACCATGGTTACTTGGACCGTGGAACCATCAACGGCGTCCTTTTGGGATAGCGCCTTTACATCCATTTCCACGTAGTAAGGGAACCCGGTTGAGTAGTGACGTTGGGTGTTCTTGTTGAAGGTCAGGGACACCGCAGTCTGACTAAACTCGACGGAAGCTGTGGCAGGCTCTTGCTCCTCCTGAGGGGATGAACACGTTATAGCTGTGGACAAAACCCCCCAATAATGACTTAATATAATACTTAAAATCATCTTTGCAACTTACTTCCTCGCCAACTCGGGCGGTGATGGTCAACGAAGAGGGAGAGCACCAGGGGTTGAACAGGTACTTCGTCTTAGCCATAACCAGTTCGAGATCAAACTCTATTTTATTAATCAAGTTATTTATCAAATTATAACTCAAGTTTTTACTCTTTTTTCTTTCTTTTCAAGAGCTGTAACAGAGCTCAGAAACAATTACCTCCCAATCAGCCTTCCCTTCGACAAGCTCCATTTTCGTTTCCTTGAGTTGGTAAACACCCTCGCCGCCCTCGATCGAGAAAGTCAGCCAGACGGACCCAGAGAGAGGCTTCCCGTAGGTATACATCGCCTCCACACTTCCAGTGACCATTTTACCATCGCTTGGGATGTACTTGGGCGCTGCAGTGGGGGGGGGGGTATTAGATGAAGTATGTGTATGAGGCAAGATACCGAAAGTAATTTCAAAATGTTATTGTTGTGACGGAATAGCTAGGCCATCTTTTGATTATTGTGCAAGCAATACTGTACAGCTGGTAATGAAATTACCCCTCCGCTCACGTATGCAGGGGTGACTTTGTATCCAAACTATGCATCTGCTACCTCGCCCTATGATATATGTCCATCTAACTTGTCTTGTGTTGTAGTAGTGTGGTAATGGTGTGGTAATGATTCATTACTAACTAAACTTCCCCACTTCATTATCGTAATGAAGTGGGAAAGTTTTCAATCAACCGGTCCTTGTTCTTGTATAAAAATAAAAATTGAATTGCGCTTCACCTTTTCCCACCACAAGAAAAGAGTTAGGTGGTTGTCAGGTTCTTTTACTAAACTATTTACTAAACTATTTACTATTTATTACTACATACTACTAAACCATTTACTATTTGCTGTAACTGACGAATTCTTTCCGTTTCTCTAAAAAACTGTTGAACTAAAACTTCCTTGTTTTAATTACAAAACCAGTTTCTTGAGATGTTCTAAAAGATGTAACCCGTCATTGTCCACCAAGTTACCTGTAATTTCGATTCCGTACTTCGGGAGCACATACTCATCAACAGAGAAAGAGCAGACAGCGCTAACGTGACCGGTAAGGGTGATCTTGTACTCTCCAGTTGGAACCTCGTCAGCTAGCTGGAACATTCCTTGGTAAACCATACCGTCCTTGCTCTCTAAACTAGTCTGGTATACCTGGAAACATATGGTGGGGTTGGAGAGAGAGAGATGGCTTTGGTTGCGAAGTCACCCTTTTTATTGCATACAATATTAACAGAGGGGTAATTTCGTAACGAAGAGATGGCTGGGGTTGGATGGAGAATGGGGTTCCGGACAAAAAGGAAGAAAGAGCGAGATCTAGTCACGTATTTACAATTAAATAGAGGGTTACGAGACAAAGAAATTAACAGTCTCTAGGGGGCGATCTTTCAATTAGCATACGTAATGGCTGTAAAACGGAGATCTCCGGTAATAGTAACTATTGTAGTATTCGGCACCAACAATATAACTGCTTGGTTAAGTAGAAAGGCCCCATTTCTATACCCAGACAAGAATGCAGTAAAATGGGGGGGGGGGTAAAACTAAATTATCCCCAGCTAGTTTCAACTTACCTCCCAGTTATACTTACTTAATACTTACTTAATTAATAAAATCTAATTCTGAGTTTCAATTCTCACCTCAACACCCGTGGGGTTCCTGATAGAAACTTCCATGGGCTTACTCAGCTCTATACCCTTGAGGTCAGATCCAATTTGGAAACCTCTAAACCTGCAGAGACAAATGTTGTAATTTTAACCGATCTGTCTCGACGAAAGGGCGTCATTCCAGACGACCACCATGCTTGTATAATGTAGCTTGGATCATGTCTAGAAAGAAGCAAAGCTAGGCAGGATCAATAGTTATGAAATACGAAGCTGGGAATAGGATCCAGCTATTGGCAACGATTTAACTACTGGGTAGGGACTGGCTATTTGAAATGGCGGCTAATTTGAAACACCCCTTCTACAGGCCAGGTGCACCAGATTTGGATTTTAAGGCATGGTATGAGTTCTGACTAGCCCACTGATGTCTAAAATCAAAATCTGGTGCACCTGTTGGCCTGTAGATGGGGTGTTTCAAATTAGCCGCTATTTCAAATAACAAGTCGCTACCCTATTCATGGGTTCTCAGAACACCTCAGAATGGTTAAATCATTGTCACTCTCAGTCTCAGCATAATAAACTCGAGCAATTCTCTACAATAGCTGCACAGACGTATGAATCACTTCATTCCAGATAATAAGACATACCTGACGGGTTGCCCCGGCTTGTAGACGGACTTGTCAGTTTGAACAAAGGCCTTGTATCCCCGATCTGACTTTGACACGTACTTCTCCATAAATTGGGTCTCTTCAAAACTCCCGAAATCCTCTAGATGGATTCGGAATTTGAGGGACTGCGTGCCCTCGATCGCTTCCGGGACCTTGACGGAGGGAAAATATTAATTAATGTCAACAATGAACAATAGAGCAAAAATTCATTATTTCGAGTATTAAGATTGGTAGAACTATTTAGCTAGATCAGTTACCTGGACAGAAATTGGAATAATTTCATCACCCTTCACGAAGGAAACACTCTTGCTCTCAATAATCTCCCTGCAGGGAAGGAAGACAGATTTTAGAGCTTTGGTCAATTGGTCACATCCGGCTTGCAGAAACACCATGCTCAATAACATTATATGCTACCCTACAACTAACTCCTAGCGTCTTTCTGTCTCTGTTCACATACTTCTCTCTCTCTCTCTCTCTCTCTCTCTCTCTCTCCCTCTCCCTCTCTTTCTCTTGCTCTCCTTCTATCTTTCTATTTCAAAGTTTTGCAATCTTGTTTTCTGCACGGCTTGCCTCCTTCACCAACTGTTCATTAGTTTGTCATTTCAAAACTATAAAAGCGATGTAGAAAAGTATTGCAGCTTAGCATGATAGAGTTGTCTCTACCCTCGCATAATCTTCCCCAATTCTGCTTCTTTTTATCGAAATATAATTCTGCGTTTGATTGATATAATAAACTTACGTTTTTTCATGTCTCTTGTATGGACTGTACGTGTAGCTATAAACCTTGTTGATGTAGTCTACACTGATGTTTCCTTTAGTCTCCGAGAATAGAAGCAGCTTCATATCGGCCTGAAACAAGATGAGGGAATTAAAGTCACGACATGGGGGTGGGGTTAAGAGATTTATTGTACGGATATACTTGGTTCTATCATCAAACATATTACCGGATGGTTCGACTTGAAGACTGGGGGAGACAGGATAACATATGGTGGGAGACCCTGTTTAGCCAGGGCAGGCACTACAAAGAGCCCAAGAACCAGCCACAACATGCCTGATCCTGATCCAACGTTTAACAGTTAAAAACGGGTGACAAAATATAGTGTACATCCTACTGCTAGGGGTATCACATATCATACTACATTTCCATTAGAAAAAGTGATCGAATCGGCCACCCCCTAGCTATAATAGGATGCTCAATCAATTCGTCAAACAATCTGATCTGAAGAGATACTTGAACAGACTGACTGTTATAGTTCTGAAACACTGCCAAAGATTGGAAAAGTAATATAACATGAGCTGGACCCATCGTATTAAATACCCCGAACGGACCAGCAGAAGAGTCTGGTAATTTTATTTAGTGAGGTAATCCCGGAAAACGTTTCTCGCTGGACACGATCACACAGAAGAGGGTCTCCGGTAAAATCGCAAAATGATAAAACCCAAGATAGGTAGGACCTGTAACAGAATAATCAAATTGAACCGGAGGAGCCATGGATAAGTGGATAAGACAACACACACACAGTCGCTGCTGCTCCAAGGATACATACATGGGTTATATAATTTGATTTTCCCCCCTCCGCTCAACAAATATTCTGAGTAAGGGGAGAGAATGGGGAAGGAGAGAAAGAAAGGTGAGCACTAGCAGCTCCCCCGGAAGGAACCAGGGAATACTGTTTAATCTGCTAGGGGCTATATGTTATGTTACATAATACCGGCCGTGCACCTAAAATCCCCTAATTAATTTAATATTATAGCACCTTAATTCAAGCCCTTTTTAAAGATAAGAAAACCTACTAGGTACTGAATAATTCGCCTTCAGTAAGTAAATCAAAAGGGTGAAAATAAATCCAAAAGTATGGTATTGGGCATTGGCTATTAACTTTGTCACGCACAATACAATTAGGTAGACATGTCTGCTAGGTGATAGTAAAAAGCTGCCTATTTGGAATGAAACGCTCGAAGGTAAACACATGCCAGCTCGAGAGAAGAATCGATCTGGTTAAACAAACATTGGATTACTTTCATGCTGTCCTCTCTACCTCTCTACCTCTCTATCTATCTATCTATCTATCTATCTATCTATCTTTCTATCTTTCTATCTTTCTATCTCTCTATCTCTCAATCGCTCTCGGCTCTATCTTCCTATCTCTCTATCTTTTTATCTTTCTATCTCTCTATCTCTATCTCTCAGCGAAATCATGCAGAAATGAAATAGTGATGGATCCCTGTCTGTCTCCAATTCTTTTGACCATGAGATCTTCACCACGCCCCAATTACATATCTAGATCTGTGACAATGTATCATTTTGATCTAACCACTACCAGTGATCGGATCACTATAATTGGCAATTGTACTGATGGTCATGGTAAATTTGGCACCTCCATGAAAAATGAGATGACTGCACGTGTTCGACCCGCAGGATGTGAAATTACGTAAACATTGGAGGGCAATCTGAAAGATTACATTTTTCATGTAGTTCAGCTTGAATGGTAAGGGGGAACACACGTTCATAATAGGGTCGATACCAAAAAAAGGCCTTCACTTCCTTTACGCCTTTTTATTGGTTACACTCGTATTTTAAGTTACAAAGTGGAAGAATGAGTGTGATAAAAATCTCCGTTATGTATACCTTTTAGCCGGTTTTTGATTTAGGTTGAATGTGTCATTTCTCTCCATCTTGCCAAATGTGCAGGAACCTGGAACAAGAGTTAATTAGGTACGCTAGTCCTTTGTTCTAACCCTCCTTTACATTTGTAAAGAAGGGAACGCGAAACAAAGTCTAGCTAGGTAACTAGCCCTAGGGGAGAAACCCGGATATTTTGAAACCTTTTCCTCTCATCTCCCGGCCTCGCAATCTCGAACTTGTCCATTGTATCATGAACAATGGGTCTTTCTTTCTCTATCATCCTTTTTTCTCTCTCTCCCTCTCTCCCACTCTGAACTTATTGCAATTATTTGCCACAACCGTTTCACCAATTGTGTACCCTTATCCACTGCACATAATAAAAGAGGTTGGTTGAACTAAAGTAACATTTAACATACCGGATATGTGTCGGACAAAGGTGACAATAGTTCCTATTCAGCAAAAACAGTCCCTGAAACTTGTTTCCATTGGGTAGGAGGGGGTCTTATAGGTCCGCACTTCGGGAATTTCCTGCTGGCATGAAAGAGTAACAAAGATCTTGTATTGTCTGTAGTTTATTGGCCTGTTGCACTAGGAAAAGTAAATTGATCACGCGGGATGAAAAGGGAGGAGGGAGAGAGAATTGCAGGACAAAGGGTTTACATGGTTAACCAAAGGCACGTGCTGCAATTTCCTTGCAATCCTATTGTTGTTGACTGCCTTTAAAAGCCCACCTCACTCCAGCCCATCGTGAGAGATAGTGTCGTAAGATCACGAATCTGATCGTCCATATATATATCATGCCTGCTGTTTCGATCGAATTCCCATTAGATTTTTGAAGAATTTTGCAACAACTGTTAATTAGAGAGATAGAGAGAATTATAGGGAGGGAGATGGGGAGTCTGTCAACCCGTTAACTCCTCCCGAGAGACCGGAGACATAACAGGGAAAGCACTTTGTGGGGAGAGAGGGGGAGAGAGAGGGGGAGAGAGATGGGGAGAGAGAGGGGAGAGAGGGGGAGATTTGTTACTAATGGGTACTAATTTATATTTGGCTAACAAATTTAAAAACCACGCAAGAGGGGTGACGCGGTACTGCTATCGGCTCGACGCCTTGTCGTTTAAATTATAAAAGGATCACAATTTGACAATTAAATCAGAATTCTTCTCACCATTTTAGCAGCAGCTTGCCCAAAACTCTACCATGTCTCCATTGACTATTGCCACCATTGTATCCTGTGTTGTCGCCCTCTCCATTTCTACTGGTAAGTGTTGTTGAGTAAGGGGGAACAAGCTGTAAGTGGGTATTACTATAGGTAGATCTCAATCACTCTACCCACCACTTTGAGTTATTTAGGTAGACTTTCATTGTATGGATCGATTGGTTTGAAACCATTGAATAGGCTTGCCAATTCACATTACAAATCTACTCCAGGACCCCTTTCTACGATTAAAAATGTCTAACTGGTAGAAATAACTCCATTTAAACCCTCTAAATAACCTCACTTCCCCCTGCAGAGTCCGGTGCCCCAGATTGTAATAAAAAGGAGATGTGGGAATGTGGACGATGGAAAGCCATGAACCTCTGCCAGAAGGAACCCTACTATACCATCTGTCCTCAGGCATGCGGATCATGTAAGTTCTACAGAGAATTGGAGAAACTTTCTACCATTTCAAAGGTTCGGAGAGAGGGAGTTAGAAAGCCAAGTTCTGCCATATGATAAGAACTTCTTGGCGAGCATGTCACGCCATCACAGACCAGACTTTACCCATTTGGTCGGATAGCCCCATCTAGCACGGTTCAGTTCCCCTGATAACACCAATAATTACCCCTCCTCTAACCCTCCCCCTCATCAGGCGAGTTTATGGAGCTGGTCCAGCAGCAGCTCGCCAAGAGGGCCGAGATCCCTGCCCGAGTTAAGAGGAATACTTGTGAGGACGTCCTGGATCAGTCCGTCTGTCAGAATGCCAAGAGCAAGAAGATGTGTGACTACGGGGCCTTCGGTGGGTTTGGGTCTACGATCAGGAGCAGCTGTATGGCTACATGTAACATCTGCTAAACAACAACCGGTGCCAATATAACCATCACTATATAATGTAACAACTATCTTTTGTTAAAGCTGGGTGTGTGTTGTGAATTCTGGAACTATCAATTTGTGAGGTTGAACGATTTTATCTTCTATATAAAGTAGTAAATTATATGTAACGTGCAATTAATTGCAATCCCAAAACATTTCGCTGTTTTTATTTTGATGATGTCGATGAAACGCTCGGAAAATAAAGATCGTTTTATTGTTTGTGAAACATTGGATTTTTGGCAGGACTCCCGATCCCAAACCTTTGGCCCCATGAGGTGGAGTAATTACATCCGTCCTCTGTTCCAGAATGGAGAGCGAATGAATATCGTATTACGAGTCCATGTAATAGTTCAAGAGCAAATCTTGAGATGACAACAAAAACCCGGGTGAAGAGTACAACTAAGTTACAGTTATCTAAACAAAGACTGTTTCACTAAACTCTTCTTCAGTTCTTTACTAAAAGCTGTCAACTAATTTTAGATCAGCATGTGCCACACGGTGTCACGTTGTAGTGTTTGGTAAAATATCCTTGGTATCGAAGACACCTCACACTTCGCGCGCGCTGGCAAGGGGTTACTCCCTGGTTTGGGCTACTGCAGACGTGACGTGATATGTTTGAATGACAATGGCGAGAGGTTGAAACAGTTTTTGAGTCTCCTGGATTGAGTGGAATTGCTAAACGGTTTCTTGACGAATCAAAATGTTTTCCCAAATGCGCATCAAACCGAATTTAAAAAATTTATTTTGACTAAAATGATATGACAAGAAAGAGGAGACAGAGCGGACAGAGAATTGTGTTGGTTTCAGGTCAATCTGAGTTGCCTGACAGGTGGTTTCTCGTTCAATACATCTCTGATACTGCAGTGTAGTTACGATCAATGATTTAAGTACATACTACCCCAATTTCTAATCGGGGTACTCTCATTTTGTTGTGACTGATCGCGCGAGAGATACATAATGGATATAGCGAGAAGAATTGGAACCGAATGCAGGGGTAATGGCTATATGATTTGCTTGTACGAGGTCTCCTATAAATTTAGATCGAAAACTACACCAGAGTTTCTATCAAGTCAGTTCAGTAGCAACAATTCTCTGCATGTGTGATGAATAATCATGAGCTGTCGTACGACTTTCATCTAGATTTTCCTACCTATATTCTAGCAGGAAACGACCGAACCGGGTTTCTTTCTATCGAACCGAACCGAACCGAACCGGAAAAATGTTTTTCCGAACCGAACCGAACCGAACCAAATTTCGGTAATCGAACCAAACCGAACACAAACTTTTCACAGGGTGACAAATTATAGTCTTTTTTTACTGAATTCAATATCAGCTGAAGATGAAACAATAAAATCTCTTGTTGCATTTACTGTACTCACTGAGAAATGAACTGGGTATTTATTGCTGGAGAGTCCGATTATCTCTGATTAGCTTTTAAATTCCAGGGTGATCACGTGACTTACACAGGGGCATTGGGTGCATGTGATTCTCATGTGAGTCGGGGTCACGTGATACTGGGAGATTCTAAATTTAGGATCAAGGGTAATTACAAGTGTACATGCACACGAGTGTAGAAGTGAGCTTGAAGGAAAAGTCTAATATGAGGTCAGATTTCACAAGTTTACTAAAATCCATACAATTTTCGTGAAATAATTGAAAAATTTTGCATGAAAAAGACCGATTTCTGGGCATTTTTTGACCAAAAAATTCGGTGGTTCGGCCAAAATTTCCTACCGAACCGAACCGAACCGAACCGCCCAAAAAACACCGAATTTCCGAACCGAACCGAACCGAATATTCGGTCGCTTCCTGTATTCTAGAAACGTAGATCGTGACTAAACCGCTACTCAGCGAACCATTACGGGATTACCAACAAACATCTAGCCCTGCGTACTCCTGTACTAGACGTACTACTCTTGTCTTTAATACGTCGTTGTACGAGACCACCAGGCCATTATAAAATACGACTGTACCGACCTTGATAGTAATCCCTGACCTAATCTAATAACCAGTAATATTGTCTGTCATGAATGACTTGCTGTATCAGTATTATTATCATTATTATTATTATTAAAGAAGTCATGGCGGGGGCAGGGACAATATTAAATCAAAAGCGATCAAAGAGCCGGGGATCAATTCTGGATTTCTGGGCGGGTTCGATCATCTTTCGTGTTTTTATTGCCGAATGCCCCCTGACCGAAAAATATCATCACTTGACAAGTGCAAGAAAAATGAAACAAGCGGCCCCTTGTTTCATTTTTCTTGCACTTGTCAAGTGATGATATTTTTCGGTCAGTTTTTAATACTGTTAAAGTACTTGATATCTAATTTCTGATGAGCACTTAACATATAACCACAGCTGCCCGTTCAGAGAATAGAAATACATTACATATTTAGCCTGCTTGGGAGATTATACAACAATTTAAGAGACCGAGAAAGTTAGATACTGGATATATAATGCGTATGAGATAAAGTCTGCGTGTGTACTTATGCCATTTACTGCTGTTTCATCATCAACTTAGTGCCCAGCTAGGCAACAAGCGGAATATGTGCCACACCTGTGAAAAGAGAGGTTGACAGGAGAGAGAAAGACATTTAAAGAAAGAGATAAAAATAATAAACGAGAGAACGTGATAGAAAGAAGGAGAACGTAGAGCTTTCTTGGCTGCAAGGCTACGAGAAGATTCACATAACTATCACTTACTTAAAGGATGCGGTGCTAATGGGTGAATAGAATAGCAGCGGACGCTGCTTTCCCGAAGTTTATTCTCTCTCTTTATCCCGCTCTCTCTCAGTCTCACGGCGTTAATTTAAGATGTGTTTTAACGCTGCTGACGGGTCTTAACTCGGGAAAGATCCATCATTTACTACCTTCTTCAGTTATTGTTGTATCATTGAGGATCAGTCTCTCTCTCTCTCTCTCTCTTTCTCTCTTTCTCTCTGTGTGAAGATATTGTCTCTCACTGGCTAGAATATATCACGTAATCATGGTAATGGTGACCCAAAAATAATGTGACTCGTGAGATGAATTGTAATTGTTTGTCGATATTTACCCCTGTATTTTTGTTGTCCAAAAGGTTGAATTTGAAGTAGTCATGATCTTATCATATCTGCCGATCGGTTGTCCCTCTTGATTAGTTTGAAAATGTCTCTCGTCCTACGAGAGATTACCATAGTCAGACTATTAGTCTTTACTTCGCCTCACCGTTACTCTCTCACGAGAAAAGTGCAATGTGAAAATTCCATCCTCTCTCTCTATCTTTCTATCTCTCCTACCCTCTCCCTCCCTATATATTTCTCTCCTACCATCTGCCAACAAACACACATAAACATCAGGGGATGAACGCACGTGGCAATTATCTTTTTTCATACCTTCCAAAAACAACAATTTTATTGTGAGATAAAAGTTCCCTCTTGGAACTCCTACGGATGTCATATTGTCATGTTTTTCATTTTCTACTTGAAACAAAAACCCCTCGTGCTAGTTCAGTTAGAACTTCCTACATCAAATTTTGCTACGTATCAACCTCAGCATGTGATAGAAATCCTCAGACAATGCTTCTGTAATGTACAATTTCACTCTCTCTCTCTCTCTCTCTCTCTCTCTCTCTCTCTCTCTCTCTATCTCTCTCTCTTTCTCTCTCTCTCCCTGCTTCTCTCCTCATCTTCATTGCCACGACCATACCACATGTGTGAGATTGTTATACCGGAAGCGACGCGCCCATGACACAACATGTGTGCTACAATGTGAATGACCATTGCGAGAGTAAATTATTCCCTGACTGAGGGTATTCATTATTCACCCTGATAGCCTACTTGCTATGTCATTTAAGTGAATAAGTGGTGAAATTCAAGCCTTCAGGGGTCGTCTGCAATCTTCAGTTACTTGCCGCTTGGTAGAATATGGGAATTGACGACGTTGTGACGTTGTGAATATATTTCTTGTTAATGTAACCGTTAGGTTTTTCTGCTGATGCAATAGTGACCTATGAAAATCTCCCACCCCGCGTCTCTCTAACTCTATCTTTCTCTCTATTTTCTCTCTTAAACACTATCCTCCTCTCTCTCTCACCTAATTCTCTCGGTAAACAAACCAACATCTTCCTGTAAATCTATACCTTGCTTCACTATCTCTTCTTGAAGAGCTGTGCAAGATGCAACTACCACTGT
Source organism: Pleurobrachia bachei (assembly GCA_000695325.1). NCBI lineage: Eukaryota > Metazoa > Ctenophora > Tentaculata > Cydippida > Pleurobrachiidae > Pleurobrachia > Pleurobrachia bachei. Next base: position 24,110 of record AVPN01000506.1, on the reverse strand, counting down.
TATTCTAGCCTGTTTTACACACCACAATTGTTAATTGACCGTTGATTAGGTTTAAAAGCTGTGGCAATGTTGAGTCATCGGAACTTAGCCGACTTGCATCGACTGCACTGGCCAGTAAACCGGATACAATATACACATTTTATGCTGTAATGTTGTTTGTGGCAGAGACCACTGCAAATGTCCCACATATCGCTGTGTGCGTGTGCCATGTACACTTACACGTACAGCTCTGTATCTTTAGTACTATTGTGGTTAGAAAACTCTCTTATATTTGCTTGCGGTCGCTAGTGCTGCAGCAACACTAAATATGTTCATTCTTAAAACAATATGACGTCACGAATGATTAATATCGTCTTTGTCATTATTTAATTGATAACTACTATGTATAGGCCTGTCAGGCGAATGTCGTGGCCGAGGCCCCATGTTCTGACCACAGTTCTCAATGCTCTGACTGATGTAGGCCGATAT
>AVPN01000506.1:12530-23530 GCA_000695325.1 Pleurobrachia bachei | reverse complement strand
CTCTCTCTCTCTCTCTCTCTCTCTCTCTCTCTCTCTCTCTCTCTATCTCTCTCTCTTTCTCTCTCTCTCCCTGCTTCTCTCCTCATCTTCATTGCCACGACCATACCACATGTGTGAGATTGTTATACCGGAAGCGACGCGCCCATGACACAACATGTGTGCTACAATGTGAATGACCATTGCGAGAGTAAATTATTCCCTGACTGAGGGTATTCATTATTCACCCTGATAGCCTACTTGCTATGTCATTTAAGTGAATAAGTGGTGAAATTCAAGCCTTCAGGGGTCGTCTGCAATCTTCAGTTACTTGCCGCTTGGTAGAATATGGGAATTGACGACGTTGTGACGTTGTGAATATATTTCTTGTTAATGTAACCGTTAGGTTTTTCTGCTGATGCAATAGTGACCTATGAAAATCTCCCACCCCGCGTCTCTCTAACTCTATCTTTCTCTCTATTTTCTCTCTTAAACACTATCCTCCTCTCTCTCTCACCTAATTCTCTCGGTAAACAAACCAACATCTTCCTGTAAATCTATACCTTGCTTCACTATCTCTTCTTGAAGAGCTGTGCAAGATGCAACTACCACTGTTATTCTAGCCTGTTTTACACACCACAATTGTTAATTGACCGTTGATTAGGTTTAAAAGCTGTGGCAATGTTGAGTCATCGGAACTTAGCCGACTTGCATCGACTGCACTGGCCAGTAAACCGGATACAATATACACATTTTATGCTGTAATGTTGTTTGTGGCAGAGACCACTGCAAATGTCCCACATATCGCTGTGTGTGCTGTACACTTACACGTACAGCTCTGTATCTTTAGTACTATTGTGGTTAGAAAACTCTCTTATATTTGCTTGCGGTCGCTTGTGCTGCAGCACCATTAAATATGTTCATTCTTAAAACAATATGACGTCACGAATGATTAATATCGTCTTTGTCATTATTTAATTGATAACTACTATGTATAGGCCTGTCAGGCGAATGTCGTGGCCGAGGCCCCATGTTCTGACCACAGTTCTCAATGCTCTGACTGATGTAGGCCGATATACATTTAACTGCCGTACTAAACTAAAGGAATTAGAAAAAGGAGAGGAGACAGAGAGCAAAGGATAGTCTAAATTTTTCCTAACATAGAAAGAAAAGGGCCGGTTTTGAATTTTAATTCGGTGCACTGGTTTTGCTTTCTCGACTTACACTGGAACGGCTCGTTTTCCAGGCACCTGTAAAAGACAAGGAGAGTGGGTTAAATAGTTAGATAGAGAGGAAGGGAGATAGAGAGATATTGAGATAGAGAGATCAGGTGTGAGAGAGAGAGATGAGAGAGAGAGATAGGGAGGGAGATTTAGGGAAATTCTATACGTTCAATTTGAAATCGCAACTAATTATTTCTTGGTCAATTGTAGCCACGTCTGGCATCCTTCTTTAATTTTTTTATATCTATGTTTCTCTCTCGCTATCTCTCTTCCTCCCTCACCATCTCTCTCTCCCTCTCTATTTCTTTCTCTCATTTTCATATATCATCTTCATCGCCGCAATCAACAATTTTATTTTGGGCTGACCTTGCATTTTCTTTTATTTATCTTGACAGAATGAATTATACATCGTTATACGTCGTACACAGTTCATGCTATATGATGAAAATATTACCACATGTCCACATCATCCAAATTCCAATTCCAACTAGACTGCAAGCATAATAACTAAACCCGACTAGTGCAGTGTACTATGAATTTCGTATTGCAATTAGACTGAGCTATGGTAAATATCTCGAGTACTTGAGCCTACAGCTATGATATCTCCCTCCCTCTTAGTTTTATCTTCCTCTCCGTTCCCCAACTCATTTTCTTGCAGCTGTGCCCTTCACACACTCGCTCTATAATACACTCGAAGCTCCCGAGCTGCCTGAAAACATCCCTTTGCCTCTTGGGATCTTGTAAACCATCTATACACTTTGCTACATGAACTACTACCTTTGCTACATGAACGAATTGCTAATCTCCTTCGTATGATAGTGAAACATGGTTTACTGACTTGGATATGTTTTATAACACGATGGAGGCATGTCATCATGACCACAAGATAATTGAACCGAGATGCAGCAAGACCCTAACTGTAACTACCTCCATAGTCCTTGCATTCCTAGTCCTCCTAACCGCAATAACTAACATCATAACCCTCAGGTGAGTAGTTACCGCTCCATCATCGTATGTGTTTGTGCTTGTATCTGTGATTGGGGTAGTGTGGTTCATTTGTGTGGTTCATGTGTGTGGTTCATGTGTGTGGTTCATGTGTGTGGTTCATGTGTGATGTCGAACTCAACGGCTTCATCCAAAGTTTAGCTATCTACCATTCTCCCAACAGGGCATTTCTGAAGATGAAACACAGCGCGAACAACACGTTCTTCATCAACCTCGCTCTAGTTTACACACTGGTTGCGGTGGTAGTCCAACCCTTCTCAATGTATCTGGTGGGAGTGCAGACACTCCAGGAGCCCCTTCCATCCATAGCAGCAGTGCTCTGTCAAATCACCGGAGCTATATTTGAGGTAGCCATCTATACCTCCCTCTTCTCTCTCACTTCCATTAGCCTCGATAGGTAAGCACAAGTAACATCGATAAACACCTTGGTGTGTGTGGCTCTAGGTTATAGCGTACCAAACTATAACACCTTGGTGCTGTATGCATATTCTCAGCACATATTGATTAGCATAATTTACAATCAGTGACCAGCGTGCCGAGACGTGAGGATGGTTAAAGATTAATTAACATGTCAAGAACTTAAACAACTCTTTTGTCTCGCCACAAAACCATCTAATATAGCTGCATTCCTACGTCAAACAAACTTGATAATCACCATGGAAATTTAGAAAAATTCTTAGCCATGGATTCCCCGACGCTTAAACCACGTTTCCAATCCCTCTCTCTCTCTCTCTGTAAGGTATGCGATAGTTTTCCATCCGCTCAAGTACAAATGTCAGATAAACCGTAACAAGGTTCTCATCTGGAACGGAATCTGTTGGCTCTGTGTTTGTTTCATGATCATCCCCGTGGCAACGAGTTTCGCAGTTTCCACGACAACCATTCGCATCTTTTCAACTCACAACTCTACAACCGTCTGCCAGGGACGCTACTGGTTCATGGTACGTGTTATTTGCAGTGTTATTTTTGTACTTGATAACATGTGATTGAGGGATTGTGTGCTGATAGTACCGTACGCTATAAATCATAAATAGAATCATAAACACCGAGAGATTATTTATTTTACTTTTACTCCTGTGTATGATTGTGTGTGTGTGATTGTGCATGGCTTCATGGCAACCCCACCTCTAACCACAGTCGCAGATATCACACCCACACCAGGATCCGGAGCAACCCTACAGCCGGGACAACCACATCTTTATCTACCTCCTAGCCTCAATATACATCGCCTTCTTCTGTCTCTCTCTGGCACCTAACTTGGCTGTCATAGCGAAACTAAACCGATCTAACTACAAGCTGGAGTCTGCCATTACCAACTCCCTACCGTCTCATGGACCACCGTCCAGAGATGGCAGTCATTCTAGGTTAGTTAATTAGCTAATTAGAATGTAATTCCAAGTCAATAACTCGGAGTAACTGACTTTTATTTTTAAGATTAGTCATCAATTTTTTCGCCAGTCATTTAATTTTTATTTAAATGACCGGCGACGATTTCTGTCCAATTTCTAATTTATCCACAGCCATCTCTTTTGCATACGTCATGATTCTATTGACAATAATTAATGAATCTAATTTCCCCCAGCCTAACTGATCTTCCTGGAGAGGAATTGTCCACGACCCCAACATCCCTCGTCCCATCTATATCCAGCTGCTACGAGGGTATGAAAGCAGTCTCTCCCTCTTCACCCCTAATCGAACGTCCAGCTATTCCAGGCGCCAGGAGAACAGCTAGTAGCAGGAAAAACTCTGCCCTGGTTTCCAAGAGCTCCTCTCGGAAGTCTCTATCAACGCCAGCCTTGAAACTTCCCACCGGCTCTGCAGCGGTCAAGAGGTTATCTTTTGCAGATATGCCCAAGTCGATGTCAGCTACGTCTATTACCTCGTCGCCTAGGCGATCACAACCTCCAGCGGAGGACCCTCTTAAGGGCGTGCATGCTCTCGAGCGAACCATCTCAAGGACAAAATTCCAAGCCTCCGTCAAGTCGAGCATGAGAAAGGTAATACATTTTAATGATCCTACAGCAAGATAACATATCCATCAAACCAGTCAATTGGACTCCTTCGAGATTAAAGTGAGAGTGGACCAGATCAGAATTGGACAAGTTTGTTGTAGGTAGTAGAGATTGGCTTTCTGAGCATTTTGCGTTTTCCCGCTCAAAATCGACCCACACATTACTGAGATACGTTTGTTATGTTGGGAGAATTCCTGCTTGATCAATATTGATCACACAGGATAGAAACAATCCTTGTGTTTTACTAACACATTCTTTAAATTTCCAATATCGTGGCTTGCATTGCCCTGCTTCTGTGAATGGACATGTCAACCTCACTGCTTATATTCAAAGTGTGTTAGTAAAACACCACGATTGTTTCTATTATGTTTTATACATACTGATTAAATAGGAGTTCTCCCAACATAACAAAAATATCTCAGTGATGGGTGGGTCGATTTTGAGCAGCAAAAACACAAAATGCTCAGAAAGCCAGTCTCTACTATCTACAACAAACTTGTCCAATTCTGATCTGGTCCACTCTCACTTTAAGCTATCAAGTATTTCGACAAGTTTATTCATAAATCACTAAGTCACTTAAAACTACACTTCCCCGATAAGGTGTCCAACGCGAATACGTTCATAATACGCGATACGAGGGCAGTTAGTCAGCGGAAAACGCAGCAAGCCCACATCAGGAGGAAAAAGCAACGATCTATAGTCTTCACCCTTATCATGATGTGCCTGGTATGTGCCGTAATTATAAATTAATTAGTAATTACAAATTTGATATTAATTAATTTAATAACACAATATGTCCGTCGAAGTTATAAATGTTTTCGTTTACTATTACGTGGGGTGATCACAATCATTATAGCTTTAAAATTCTCCATACTTGAACCTAGCGATCTGTGAATGTTTGATTTGATTCTGTGTCTGATAAATTCTATGTTATTTCAAATGTCTCTCTCCCAGCCAATATCCATGTACATTTCAAAGCACACGAATATTTTATTCTTTTGTCCAATATGGGAGAGTCAAGTTCTCTTTTGTCTCAACATCAGGCGTTGTCTCAGCTGGCACTCAGTCGCCGCCTCTCTGTCTAGATATATGCAGAACTACTTAGAACAACAAATCACCGGCTCTCGAAATAATTATTGAACTAATTCCCCTACAATATTATTTAAAATTTTATTGACAAATTAACAATGTTTGGTGGGTTGCCGGGGGAGGAGAACTATCTAACCCCCTGTCTCTCTACAGGTGTGTCTTATGAGTACGGGCCTGTACGGAGTTGCTGTATTTACAGTGAACCTGAGGGAGCACGATCACTCCTCTATCATCACCATGTACATCAACTTCTTCGCACCCTTCCTGATGTTCCTGGGCATGCTAGCAATACCGACCATTCATTTTTGGCGAAACGCCAACCTTCGCCGGACAATTCGGGTTCAGTGGCAGCAAACGTGCAACTGGTTAACAGGAAATGATAGACATGTGATAAAAAACACAAACACAACGACAATTACATCACGCATTTCACGTTACAGCATGACCTTTTGGAGCTAGGTTTTTGATTTAGGATTGGATTATGAAGATTTTTAGAGAGAAATCCGTGCCTTTTTAACGATTTTCAGTGCAATTTTTCTTTCTCAATAATAAATTGATGAAGTTGACAACTTCAACAGCAATCAACTGGAAGGAAGAGAGAGAGAGAGAGAGATAGAGAGAGAAAGAGAGAGAGAGAGAGAGAGAGAGATAGAGAGAGAAAGAGAGAGCTAGAGAGAGAGAGAGATAGAGAGAGATCAGAGAACTGCTTAGATTGCACAAGAGGAGGGGAGGATTAAATGTCTGACTAATAGGATCATAAGCTATGGCACCGTGACGCACCTCAATCTACACTTCTCTAGTCAAGTCTTTCTCACAATTCCGACTCCTCTCTGATCTCTATTGAGCATCACATACCATTTTGTGCTGCATCTCGGCCTCGGCCACGTAACGGTCCATTCTAAGTGACGATAATGGTATGATATCACCATCATGCATTATTGTATATTTGGGTACAGACAATGTAACAAAGTGAAACGAGTTTACTTCATCTGAATTAGTAAACTTGTTTCACTTTATTTTCCGGCTCTCGGGATCCCGATAGAGCACTGATAGTGGAACGCGATCTATTCCTGTGTACAGACAATGTATTCGAAGTGCTCCTTCACAGGAGTTGGCTATTGTCCAGATTTAATGGACATTATGTTGCCATTCTGGAAGGTTTTGCATGATCTGCGAATTATTTGTGAGGAACCTACGTATTAAACATTTAGTAGAAATATACCATACAGTATGTCAGCAACGTGCATTAATTGAGATAAATTCATCCCCCTACTTTGTATCCTCATATATTATATATTTAATCGCAATTCCTTCGCCCACCATCACGCTGCTTTCATATAGCGTATGTAACATGCTCCTAATGCTTGATGTGATGTCAGTACACGAGCAGCAGGTCATTACAATTTATGTTTGTCTCCTCTCTCACTCTTTCTCTCTCTCTTTCTCTCTCTCTTTCTCTATCTCTATCTCTATCTCTCTCTATCTCTCTCTTTCTATCTCTCTCTCCCTCTCAGTCTGTATAAATATCAAGATCAGTGATGTGACGCATGCAAAGTCCTGGCTGGTTACATGTCCCAATTACAAGCGACAAAGCCGATCCCAACATTGCATCTCGTCTGCTGCCTTATCTTAGTTTCGTTTCCATAACAACCAAAATTCATGCCTTGAACGATTTTCTTCTTCCTCTTAGAAACAGTATTGTTTGTTTTGCCCAATTGTTTAACTTTTTTTTTTTTTTTCTTATTCATCTCCTTTTATCATGGCTATAGACCTCATAATGAACCACTACAAACACTGTCTAAAGAGGAACGAGGCGCTAGAAAAGGAACAACGACGTCAGTCGATCAACCTGGACCAGCGGAAAAGTGAAATATCACGATCGTACGATTCAGACCTCTCCAAGTTACAGGTTAGTCCAGGCTTGATTTTCTTGATAGAAACGAAGTATAATCGAAGCTCGATCATTGAGCAATATTACACCTATTACACCACCTTGATTCATTTAGAAGCACCTGGTACAATATCGGAGACGTCAATTTGGCTGCTGTACGGATGAAACCGTTCGATCTGCCCCAAATCTTCGAAGTATCTCGCCCGCATTTGGCCAAGCTCGGAGACATTCAACCACAGTACTGATTCCTGTTAAGGCCACCGCCAAGAACAGGGCAACATCCCCACAACAAGATAGTAAACAGGTTAATTTCGAGACATTTAATACTCTTCAACCTAGTTAAGCAACTTCCGTATATTTTGATAAAACCACAGTCCCCAAATCAGGAGACGGCGGCGAGTCCTCAATTAAAGGTGAAGGCGAAGCGAACGAGAAGTCGATCATTGGGCCTCAACAAAGAGGAGGAAAACGAGGTCAGGTCTTTCATGGATCGAAATATCGGAACTGCTACCGCGGTGGATGTCATAACACAACCCAATGCAGTGGTGGTCTCAAACATTCCGTCTCTGATTGTAACGTGTGACGAATGAAGCAGGGAATCGCATGCATATATTATGACTGAATAAGGGAGATATAAATGTGAAGGAGACTGAAAGAAAGATCACTGATACTGAGAAATTAGGAAATTTGAGATGGTAATGATTTCTTGCACATTCGAGGTTCAATGGTTCGAACCATCTTAAATTCATGGCCTGATATATTTCGTAGTAATCATTCTTAACAAGACAGAGTTTTGGTGCGTGCAACAAATTTTAAAACACACAACAATGCATCACAATCATGAAATCCCCGCGTCACAAAGACAAACACCAGGAACCGACCGAATCAGGAAATACTGGTCCCTGATTGGCGGATAACTGATAACCAGTCACGTGACCTAAATAAAGAGTTCTGATTGGTTGTTTACTCGTGTCGGTCGGTTCCTGACAAACACACAAACACTCTTACTACTTGAGCTGAAGGAGGCTGTGTTCACTAAAAAGGTGCTGTACAGAGTTGTAGACACGTCGGATTATGGCGACAAGCCAGGGGAGGTTATCTGCTCCTCCTACTTGGTCGAGGAGTGTGGTTCGGGTGGGGAGAGTGTACATGGCACCCCCCACTGTCTTCCGTATCAACCATGTGTGGTGGGCTGCTAGTGTACCACTGAGGGAGGGGGGATAATAGGATACTGTCTTGTGCGAGTATGAACAAAACGTCAAAACAAAGGAATGTCGGGTTATTTTAATCCGATTGTTACGTACTTGTAGGCATCCCAAACAGGGTTAACGAGACTCTCCTCAGACGCCTCGTAGATCGCATTCATAAACTCAGCCACGAACTCTGAAACACATGAGATACAATTATTGGTAACCTTGGTTACGAAGCAACCCCTCTAAAGAGGTCGCCGGGTGACCTTCGTGCACACTGGTAAGGGGTTGCTTCGCTACCAATTGGTCAGCAATAGCACAAAATTGGTATCATATATGTGGGCCACCTTGTATGTGCAGTAGGGCACACGAGGTGGGTACCTCGTGTTCCTACATTGTTTCTCTCTCAGAGTGGAGCTGAGAGTTAGGTAGAATAGGTATTTGATGATCTTATGATGGTTGAGAGTGAGTTAGGAGGAAACAAATAAGAAGAAGATTTTTTGTGGCAATATTTTGGACGAGTAGGAATAGCGAGAAGCCGCGTACAGGGGATTGTACGAAGTGCCGAGAGGAGAAGCTGCCACGTCAGCCTACGCTGGCGTGGATCACGTGATCTGAGGAAGAGATAAAAGGGGAGCGAGAGAGGAGTGTGTTCGCTCGAGCTGAGAGAAGATACATGCTATTCTCTCAAGGTGGTATTTTTCGCTGGATTTGATATTGTTCTTTTAGGGGAGAACTGAGTTGTTTGAGTGAGATGAGTAGTGCGTGTTTTGTTGTAATTGTTTGTAGTAGTATAATTGTGGGTTACGTTCAGGAGGGAGGCTAAGGGGACCCTTATACAGTGTACTGTGTAAGACCGGGCCTGACCCCAAAGCTACTTTGTGAGGGTCTTCTTAGGTCTCCACTCTGGCGGGAATTCATAGTGGAATTAGTTACCACCTTTTTAACCGACCCATATTACTTTGCACTACTATTATACTTAGTGTCCCTTCGCATTATCGCGAGTCTCGAATATATCTCTTGGCCTAAATGGTATCTCTCTAAAAGGAAACACTATGTATCACTATCGGAGGGGAACTCGCCTAGTTTAGAATACACGGTGTCCCCAGTCTCACTACTAGCCATTGATGATCTCTCTCCTAGACTTGGCTTTCTATTTCAGTGGGGCAGTAGAGGCTTCGCAGATGGTAGGATCACTGTTCGTTCGTGTGACAAGGTGGGGACACTTGTCTGCTGCTAGACCAGCTAGGTGCATTAGGTTGGGAACCCCAGCCTGTAGGTGTCGAGCACGCACAAGGGGAGGTCTAGTTACCTTTGTGCGCCTAGCATCTTACAATCCGTGCAGACGGCTCACCTTACATTTATAATGGAATAATTATTAGAATAATAAAACAATATCAATGATATTATCATAATTCCACCTACCAAGTGCTCTGTGTAACCGTAGCAACGTCCTGCATCCATTATCACGCTCCTTAGCAACACACCCTGACTCTCGTTCATGTTTTATCATAGCCCGCACTGTCAGGTAACCATCAGGCTGGGAAGCCGCCCGGGTTTCAAGTATAGAAATCTTCTGGGTGACATCTTTTGAGACAAATTTAAATACCTGCAGGGGAAATTTAAATAAATATACTTACACTAGTATAATATATGAACTCGATAAATTGAAGTTATAAAAAGAGGACCAAGGTGGACGGTTGGGGCTATTTCACTTACATTTCCAAGCATGGGGAAGATATTATTGAGTTCTAGGTAGGCGGCCAAGTATCTGTTCAACTGGACATCCCCTTCCTGCCCCTCCAGACTGTTCTGAAACTCGTTGCCAACCTGCGATGGGGAGAGAAGTAGAGGTGATGGGAGATGGAAGTACTGTGAGGGGAGATGGATAGTTAAGAGAGATGCTCTCAGCTCTATCAGAGCATGATGTTTTCCTGAGCATATAATTGGCCTGACAGAAAGCAAAAGGTTTACATACCAAAGTCAAGTCCAACATAATAGTAAACGGTAGAAGTAGAGATCACACGCTGCTTTGCTCACACTTTAAACATTGAGTAGAGATGTCAACTTGTGAAGCTCACTGGTCATAGTGTTCCATTGTTATTTTAGAATTGGTGTTAAGACATGGGATAGAAATTAATTAAAGATAAATTGTATAGGGATAAAATAAACAAAATAGTAAAATGGTGGTTCCCTGAAAGGGTACACGTCTGCCACTCACTGTCAGGTCTGACCGCGGTTCTCAAGAATGAGAATAAGGTCAGGCCTTAGCATGAATCTGTGTAAAACACTAAAACAGCTGAGAGCTTGCCATGCTACACTGTCTGTCTGTTCGGCACTAAGCGCCTTCGACAGCTCGGCCCGGTGTGAGAGCTGACAGACGTGACAAGGAACATGTCAACTGAGAGCTGGGTCAGGGTAGCAGCGTCTCCTCTTCCTGGGAAGCACTCTATCATTCTATTTCTAAGTTAAAATTCGTAGTAAAACATAAGAAACAAATAAACCAATAAAACAATACAGAGATACATAAAACTGCAAAACCACCACGGCAGGAGTTTCAGTTACTAAACAAGCCACGCCCCACAAGGCAGGAGCTGCCGAGACGATACGATGT
>AVPN01000505.1:20102-39889 GCA_000695325.1 Pleurobrachia bachei | reverse complement strand
TATTTACTAAGAGAGATCCTGAATTTCCAGGAATCTCAGGTCAAGTCGTTTGAAACGCACTTTATAGACCTGTGCCCGACTTGTGCTCGACCTCGTGCTTTGGAATGCGCTGCAATCCCCTCATGCGCGCCACCCCGCAACGAGGGGATTGAAAGGAAAGCCGCGCGCTCGTTTGGGCTGAGCTCAGAAAAGTCGAAAATAACTTTGCGGTCGAAAAAACGGCGGTGCTTATAACTTTGGCCCCTGAAGTCCGTTTGACTTGATCCTTTCACCAGCTGTTAGATCTGACAATTATCTACCTTGCTGTTTTTGAGAGAAGTTAATTGGACTTAAGGAAGCTGAGCAATAGCCGTTTGAAAATGGGTTGTTTTCAAAAAGTGACGTCACAGGTTCACCTTTGTTCAAATTTTCAATAAAATTTCGAATTTTTTGGTTCAACCGCACTCGATTTTGCGGAGTTTGGTTCATATCTCCTGTTCCTGATAAGATAAAGACTTGAAACCGGTTGCATTTGAAAGCTTTTATCTTTCTCTTTCTAACGACACCAAAACGATTTCTGTACCTTATCTGGAACTGGAGATATGATTGATTATGTATTCCCCCCCAGCGCGGCATTCCTTCCAGGCCCTTCATCTTGAAGGGCCTGCAGCGTATGCCAATGTAAACGCTGTGTAACTACTGAACTTTTTTAGGGATCCCTATCCTGAATTTCCAGGAATCTCAGGTCAAGTCGTTTGAAACGCACTTTAATTAACAAATTGGACATAAGCGCCGCGCGTTGGAGCGGAGAGATCCACGGCCACATCCATCTGAAAAAGTTTACGAGCACCAATTTTTTGGCTTTTGACTTTTGTGTGCCTTTTTTGCTACAAAGTTGTTCGCTGGAATGCGATCCTGATTCTCCTGATCAGAGCGAGTGCGACATACAGCGTATGCCAAGTTGCAAGATTTGAAAAGTGGGAAACGTTAAAATCGGAATGTTTTGAGTTGGGAAAAGGTCGGATTTGCCGCCTGCCGGTCAATTAGCTTCTCTGTTCCGGATGACAGTCATTTTAAAATTTCTGATCACACCAATTTAGCAACGCAAATGAATTATGATTCCGAGCAAATGGAAATTGACGAATCTCTCAAATTTGAGAGACCACTCGTTCACGAATCAGGAGAACAATTCAATACGCCATTCCTATCAGTATCGCCCATCAAATCCCCGGAACAGAACACTGAAAGTATAAAACCGGTACTATCACCACATCGGTTTGAGAAACGAAAACGACGTGACAGTCTCCCTCCACCACCACCACCACAAAGAAACCAAACTGACAAACACTCCTCGCATCTGCATACAGCCAGAGATAAAAAGGGAAAACGCCGATGTACCATCCGGAAAGCCCCGCCAGTTGACTCCGAGAGTGAGATAAAACACCCAAGCAAAAGGACCAGATACCATCCCCCAACTTCAGAAACTATTTTAGCTGATGCTTCAAAGTTACTACAATATCTCCCGTCTACCCTATTATTTCCCTCTACAACAACTTCAGTACCAGTGAGCCCAACAGATTCTCCGTTCCCTACACCGTCCCCTGAGCAGGTTGGTCTCACTATTTTACCACACCCATTAGAAGGTATACAGAGACTTTTATACACCTCAATTTCAGGATACAGGTTTCGTGTTTCCCTCCCCGCAACCCACCGCAACGATACTATCTCACAGTGGGAAGGGGTATAACATTCAGGTTTCCTACCAAGTGTCCTGTCAGATATCTATACAGACTCCGCCAACAACAACGTGTTGAGGCCGTGTTGTAACTTTTGCTTTTTAATTGTCTCTTTACTGTGTCTCTTGTGTTTTAATAAATTTCACATTTCCCCGTTAATTACCCTCGAAAGGAAAGCCGCGCGCGAGTTTGGGCTGAGCTCAAAATAACTTTGCGGTCGAAAAAACGGCGGTGCTTATAACTTTGGCCCCTGAAGTCCGTTTGACTTGATCTTTTCACCAGCTGTTAGATCTGACAATTATCTACCTTGCTGTTTTTGAGAGAAGTTAATTGGACTTAAGGAAGCTGAGCAATAGCCGTTTGAAAATGGGTTGTTTTCAAAAAGTGACGTAACAGGTTCACCTTTGTTCAAATTTTCAATCAAATTTCGAATTTTTTGGTTCAACCGCACTCGATTTTGCGGAGTTTGGTTCATATCTCCTGTTCCTGATAAGATAAAGACTTGAAACCGGTTGCATTTGAAAGCTTTTATCTTTCTCTTTCTAACGACACCAAAACGATTTCTGTACCTTATCTGGGACTGGAGATATGATTGATTATGTATTCCCCCCCAGCGCGGCATTCCTTCCAGGCCCTTCATCTTGAAGGGCCTGCAGCGTATGCCAATGTAAACGCTGTGTAACTACTGAACTTTTTTAGGGATCCCTATCCTGAATTTCCAGGAATCTCAGGTCAAGTCGTTTGAAACGCACTTTAATTAACAAATTGGACATAAGCGCCGCGCGTTGGAGCGGAGAGATCCACGGCCACATCCATCTGAAAAAGTTTACGAGCACCAATTTTTTGGCTTTTGACTTTTGTGTGCCTTTTTTGCTACAAAGTTGTTCGCTGGAATGCGATCCTGATTCTCCTGATCAGAGCGAGTGCGACATACAGCGTATGCCAAGTTGCAAGATTTGAAAAGTGGGAAACGTTAAAATCGGAATGTTTTGAGTTGGGAAAAGGTCGGATTTGCCGCCTGCCGGTCAATTAGCTTCTCTGTTCCGGATGACAGTCATTTTAAAATTTCTGATCACACCAATTTAGCAACGCAAATGAATTATGATTCCGAGCAAATGGAAATTGACGAATCTCTCAAATTTGAGAGACCACTCGTTCACGAATCAGGAGAACAATTCAATACGCCATTCCTATCAGTATCTCCCATCAAATCCCCGGAATGGAACACCGAAAGTATAAAACCTATTCTATCACCACATCGGTTTGAGAAACGAAAACGACGTGACAGTCTCCCTCCACCACCACCACCACAAAGAAACCAAACTGACAAACACTCCTCGCATCTGCATACAGCCAGAGATAAAAAGGGAAAACGCCGATGTACCATCCGGAAAGCCCCGCCAGTTGACTCCGAGAGTGAGATAAAACACCCAAGCAAAAGGACCAGATACCATCCCCCAACTTCAGAAACTATTTTAGCTGATGCTTCAAAGTTACTACAATATCTCCCGACTACCATATTATTTCCCTCCACAACTTCAGTACCAGTGAGCCCAACAGATTCTCCGTTCCCTACACCGTCCCCTGAGCAGGTTGGTCTCACTATTTTACCACACCCATTAGAAGGTATACAGAGACTTTTATACACCTCAATTTCAGGATACAGGTTTCGTGTTTCCCTCCCCGCAACCCATCGCAACGATACTATCTCACAGTGGGAAGGGGTATAACATTCAGGTTTCCTACCAAGTGTCCTGTCAGATATCTATACAGACTCCGCCAACAACAACGTGTTGAGGCCGTGTTGTAACTTTTGCTTTTTAATTGTCTCTTTACTGTGTCTCTTGTGTTTTAATAAATTTCACATTTCCCCGTTAATTACCCTCTTGTTTACTCTCGCCTCTCTGCATGTTATGTGTGTGTGACGTGTGTGTGATATATAACTGTGGTATGGTATGAACAACAAGTGTGTAGCGAGATAGGGGATGATGGCTAGGTTTATTCTCCTCTTGCTCAGTCTGGCAATGGCATCCCGAGCTGGCTCTTTCTTTGGGCTGTCCGCAAAGTTATTGGCGTCCGGGGATACTGTCAACTTTAGCCAGTATAGTGGCAAGGTATGTTAGTGTAAACTTCAGCCAGTACAGTGGCAAGGTATGTAGGGGGATACTGCAAACTTCAGCCAGTATAGTGGCAAGGTATGTTAAGTGTGGTACTCATTCTTCACTTTCTACTGGATATTTTACTCTTTCTCGGTATTTCTACTCAGACTTCCTTTGGATTCTCTTCCTGATACCATCTCTCCAGGTATCTCTGGTTGTGAATGTTGCCTCTGCCTGAGGGTACACTGACCGAGATTACAAACAACTAACGAAACTGCAAAACGAATTCACCTCTGAGAAACTGACTGTCCTGGCGTTCCCGTGCAACCAGTATGGAGGACAGGTACGAGAGGTCCAAATTAGGAAATCATATGTTATTCACTAGTAGTGTGTGTGTGTGTGTGTGTGTCAAACATTAATATCCCCTCATAGATCATCACTATCATGATGTATATTCCCCAGGAGCCTGGAAGTGCCACTGAAATAACTAAATTTGCTGAAGGTTACGGATGTAACTTTCCAATATTTGAGAAATGTGACGTCAAGGGGAAAAACGCCCACCCTGTATATTCTTGGTTGAAGGAGGCAAGTGCTGGAATGCAGCCAAACTGGAATTTTGGAAAGTACTTGGTGTCCCCTGATGGTAATACAGTGGAATATCATGGTCCCAATACCGCCCCTCTCAAGCTGGCTGAGAGAATCCAGCTGATGTTGGATGAACATGCGGAGAAGGATGAGCTATAAATAGGAGGGAGATCTTTTTACTTCTGTTTTTATGAAGATTTATATTTTATTTACTTTTGTTACGGGTTTCAGAGACTATTCTATTTTTACGTTTCGGTTTGTTTCGTTTGGTTTGGGTTTTATTGCAGTTTCACCCATTCCGAAATGAGACAAAACGATTGGATGGTGAATGAGGGGTTGACCCCCGTGATTAGAATTGTTGGTAAATCTGAATAAAGAGCCCTTTTCTTTGATGCGTTCAATTCCTTTACACCATCTCGTAACAGCTGTGTTTTAATTCAACTCCCTCTGGTCCCTTGCCCTCCTAACAAGCACCTTCCTCCCAGATATGGTCAATAACTACCCGGGATACCCCCAGGGACAGCCCCGTATGCCACCCCACGTGACGGTACGATATTTTCTCACCAACAATAATTGTTTTTCTAATTTCTTATCGTTGGTTCTCTTTCAGGGTACCCCTCCAAGGATGCCGTTTCATCAAGACTCGCCCCGCCGAACCCCCAACAGCCGGAGTAGAGGGGGTGGCAGGTCTACGGGGGGCGGCGGTGGACCCCCAACATCAGGGTACCCAGTTGGTATGAACCCCATGTCCCACCCAGTCCAGCGACCACCCGGCCACAAACCCAAACCAAAGAGGAAGGCCAGTGATCTGGTGATCTCTCAGAAACTCCGGGAACTTGTCCCCGAATCCCAGGCCTACATGGATTTGTTATCATTTGAGAGGAAATTAGATGCCACCATCATCAGGAAACGTCTAGATATCCAGGAGGTTTTGAAGAAACCGATGAAAACAAAACGGAAGTTAAGGATCTTTATCACGAATACAACCTATACAAACCAGGGTGGGAAGGACAACATGCCCTCAACCACTACCTCAACCAACTCTGAGGAGTGTCAGACTACTTGGGAACTGAAGATTGAGGGGAGACTGTTAGATGAGGGACAGAGTAAACCAGATAGCCGGGCACCCAAGAGGAAGTTTAGTAGTTTCTTCAAGAGTTTGATCATTGAGCTTGATAAAGAAATGTATGGACCCGATAGCAACTTTGTGGAGTGGCATCGCAGTCCCACCACACAGGAAACTGACGGATTCCAGGTACGGAAATGGAAATATAATGTCGATCTTGCTGTAATTGATGTGTATAAATCTTACCCATGAAATGTGTACTAATCCACCCTAATCTGTCAGGTAAAGAGGCCGGGAGACAAGCCGGTGAAATGTACCATAAATCTCCAACTGGATCACCAGCCACAACAGTTCAAACTCGATGCACGCTTAGGCAGGCTTCTTGGAATTCACACGGGCACTCGACCCTCAATCGTTGCTACCATCTCTCCAGGTATCTCTGGTTGTGAATGTTGCCTCTGCCTGAGGGTACACTGACCGAGATTACAAACAACTAACGAAACTGCAAAACGAATTCACCTCTGAGAAACTGACTGTCCTGGCGTTCCCGTGCAACCAGTATGGAGGACAGGTACGAGAGGTCCAAATTAGGAAATCATATGTTATTCACTAGTAGTGTGTGTGTGTGTGTGTGTGTCAAACATTAATATCCCCTCATAGATCATCACTATCATGATGTATATTCCCCAGGAGCCTGGAAGTGCCACTGAAATAACTAAATTTGCTGAAGGTTACGGATGTAACTTTCCAATATTTGAGAAATGTGACGTCAAGGGGAAAAACGCCCACCCTGTATATTCTTGGTTGAAGGAGGCAAGTGCTGGAATGCAGCCAAACTGGAATTTTGGAAAGTACTTGGTGTCCCCTGATGGTAATACAGTGGAATATCATGGTCCCAATACCGCCCCTCTCAAGCTGGCAGAGAGAATCCAGCTGATGTTGGATGAACATGCGGAGAAGGATGAGCTATAAATAGGAGGGAGATCTTTTTACTTCTGTTTTTATGAAGATTTATATTTTATTTACTTTTGTTACGGGTTTCAGAGACTATTCTATTTTTACGTTTCGGTTTGTTTCGTTTGGTTTGGGTTTTATTGCAGTTTCACCCATTCCGAAATGAGACAAAACGATTGGATGGTGAATGAGGGGTTGACCCCCGTGATTAGAATTGTTGGTAAATCTGAATAAAGAGCCCTTTTCTTTGATGCGTTCAATTCCTTTACACCATCTCGTAACAGCTGTGTTTTAATTCAACTCCCTCTGGTCCCTTGCCCTCCTAACAAGCACCTCCCTCCCAGATATGGTCAATAACTACCCAGGATACCCCCAGGGACAGCCCCGTATGCCACCCCACGTGACGGTACGATATTTTCTCACCAACAATAATTGTTTTTCTAATTTCTTATCGTTGGTTCTCTTTCAGGGTACCCCTCCAAGGATGCCGTTTCATCAAGACTCGCCCCGCCGAACCCCCAACAGCCGGAGTAGAGGGGGTGGCAGGTCTACGGGGGGCGGCGGTGGACCCCCAACATCAGGGTACCCAGTTGGTATGAACCCCATGTCCCACCCAGTCCAGCGACCACCCGGCCACAAACCCAAACCAAAGAGGAAGGCCAGTGATCTGGTGATCTCTCAGAAACTCCGGGAACTTGTCCCCGAATCCCAGGCCTACATGGATTTGTTATCATTTGAGAGGAAATTAGATGCCACCATCATCAGGAAACGTCTAGATATCCAGGAGGTTTTGAAGAAACCGATGAAAACAAAACGGAAGTTAAGGATCTTTATCACGAATACAACCTATACAAACCAGGGTGGGAAGGACAACATGCCCTCAACCACTACCTCAACCAACTCTGAGGAGTGTCAGACTACTTGGGAACTGAAGATTGAGGGGAGACTGTTAGATGAGGGACAGAGTAAACCAGATAGCCGGGCACCCAAGAGGAAGTTTAGTAGTTTCTTCAAGAGTTTGATCATTGAGCTTGATAAAGAAATGTATGGACCCGATAGCAACTTTGTGGAGTGGCATCGCAGTCCCACCACACAGGAAACTGACGGATTCCAGGTACGGAAATGGAAATATAATGTCGATCTTGCTGTAATTGATGTGTATAAATCTTACCCATGAAATGTGTACTAATCCACCCTAATCTGTCAGGTAAAGAGGCCGGGAGACAAGCCGGTGAAATGTACCATAAATCTCCAACTGGATCACCAGCCACAACAGTTCAAACTCGATGCACGCTTAGGCAGGCTTCTTGGAATTCACACGGGCACTCGACCCTCAATCGTTGCCGCCCTCTGGCAATACATCAAGGTATTCTAGTCGTAAACCCTAAAGGAAAGTTCCTATTCCAGATTATAAACCCCGTGATCTCCCCCCAACAGAGGAACAAGCTGCAAGACCCGGTGTTGCGAGATCAGATCCGTTGTGATGAGTACCTGCAAAGCATCTTCAACTGCCAGGCCCTGAAATTCAGTGACATCCCCTTCAAGTTGAACCCCCTATTTATGCAACCTGAGCCCATTGTTATTGAACATATGGTGGCGGTGGAACCGGGCGAGACAAAGAGTGTCACCCACTGGGATATCAGGTAAACTACAGGTTGGAGAGAATTATTGTAAGCGGTTAAAATGATAATTAGCATTATAAATAGTAATTAGCATTATAATTTAGAATTCAGTGACATGTTGGAAGATTTCATCCATCCTTCAACTATTGTTCCTGCCACACATTACAGTTGGGATGTGGTTCCCGTGGCTCTGTTTGATATAACTGATCCCGTTCCATTAGAAGGGGTGACACTCCCTCCACACCTACACCTACCTGCCACCCACTCCCTCACCTTCCTCTTCCTAACAAGTATCACAATCGGGTTGAGAGATGAATTGAGGGGGACTGAGAACACATAGACAAACAGGTCTAACACCGTCCAGGAGTCACTATCGGCTGTCTGATCAGGCCACAATGTCACATACACATAGAGGGTGAGGGAGTTGAAGAGACAAAACATCACCGATACAATGAGAATGGTGATCGTGGCATGTCGCCCTGTATCTGCATTCCTTGCCTGGGTGTTAAGGGACACTGCACTGATCACACAACTAACTAGGACAACAAGTATCATAATACTCATCTCACTGCCGATAATATAAACCATCCACACATTCCGGAGTTCAATTGTAGTGATATCATTGTATGTAGGCAGGGCAGCCTGACTGCCGACTATCCACAGTGCCACCCCGCCTGCCACCCTGTATAGCAGGGACTTGTTTATCTGGTAGAAGGGGGCTGTGAGGCTGATAGTTCTAGTAACACTCAACATGCATGTCACCAGTCCTGTTAGTCGGATCCCAATATCAAGGAGGTGAACCATTACGGGCTGGATGGTATCTAGTGCTATTGATATGGCGGTATCTTCTGTTGCAGGGATCATATCAGTAATAGGTCCTGCAAGGAGGGCTAGTAGAGCTACAACCCCCACACTTCCATCTGATATGTTGAGGAGTCGGGTGAGCTGGGTTCTCAGAAACTCCGGGAACTTGTCCCCGAATCCCAGGCCTACATGGATTTGTTATCATTTGAGAGGAAATTAGATGCCACCATCATCAGGAAACGTCTAGATATCCAGGAGGTTTTGAAGAAACCGATGAAAACAAAACGGAAGTTAAGGATCTTTATCACGAATACAACCTATACAAACCAGGGTGGGAAGGACAACATGCCCTCAACCACTACCTCAACCAACTCTGAGGAGTGTCAGACTACTTGGGAACTGAAGATTGAGGGGAGACTGTTAGATGAGGGACAGAGTAAACCAGATAGCCGGGCACCCAAGAGGAAGTTTAGTAGTTTCTTCAAGAGTTTGATCATTGAGCTTGATAAAGAAATGTATGGACCCGATAGCAACTTTGTGGAGTGGCATCGCAGTCCCACCACACAGGAAACTGACGGATTCCAGGTACGGAAATGGAAATATAATGTCGATCTTGCTGTAATTGATGTGTATAAATCTTACCCATGAAATGTGTACTAATCCACCCTAATCTGTCAGGTAAAGAGGCCGGGAGACAAGCCGGTGAAATGTACCATAAATCTCCAACTGGATCACCAGCCACAACAGTTCAAACTCGATGCACGCTTAGGCAGGCTTCTTGGAATTCACACGGGCACTCGACCCTCAATCGTTGCCGCCCTCTGGCAATACATCAAGGTATTCTAGTCGTAAACCCTAAAGGAAAGTTCCTATTCCAGATTATAAACCCCGTGATCTCCCCCCAACAGAGGAACAAGCTGCAAGACCCGGTGTTGCGAGATCAGATCCGTTGTGATGAGTACCTGCAAAGCATCTTCAACTGCCAGGCCCTGAAATTCAGTGACATCCCCTTCAAGTTGAACCCCCTATTTATGCAACCTGAGCCCATTGTTATTGAACATATGGTGGCGGTGGAACCGGGCGAGACAAAGAGTGTCACCCACTGGGATATCAGGTAAACTACAGGTTGGAGAGAATTATTGTAAGCGGTTAAAATGATAATTAGCATTATAAATAGTAATTAGCATTATAATTTAGAATTCAGTGACATGTTGGAAGATTTCATCCATCCTTCAACTATTGTTCCTGCCACACATTACAGTTGGGATGTGGTTCCCGTGGCTCTGTTTGATATAACTGATCCCGTTCCATTAGAAGGGGTGACACTCCCTCCACACCTACACCTACCTGCCACCCACTCCCTCACCTTCCTCTTCCTAACAAGTATCACAATCGGGTTGAGAGATGAATTGAGGGGGACTGAGAACACATAGACAAACAGGTCTAACACCGTCCAGGAGTCACTATCGGCTGTCTGATCAGGCCACAATGTCACATACACATAGAGGGTGAGGGAGTTGAAGAGACAAAACATCACCGATACAATGAGAATGGTGATCGTGGCATGTCGCCCTGTATCTGCATTCCTTGCCTGGGTGTTAAGGGACACTGCACTGATCACACAACTAACTAGGACAACAAGTATCATAATACTCATCTCACTGCCGATAATATAAACCATCCACACATTCCGGAGTTCAATTGTAGTGATATCATTGTATGTAGGCAGGGCAGCCTGACTGCCGACTATCCACAGTGCCACCCCGCCTGCCACCCTGTATAGCAGGGACTTGTTTATCTGGTAGAAGGGGGCTGTGAGGCTGATAGTTCTAGTAACACTCAACATGCATGTCACCAGTCCTGTTAGTCGGATCCCAATATCAAGGAGGTGAACCATTACGGGCTGGATGGTATCTAGTGCTATTGATATGGCGGTATCTTCTGTTGCAGGGATCATATCAGTAATAGGTCCTGCAAGGAGGGCTAGTAGAGCTACAACCCCCACACTTCCATCTGATATGTTGAGGAGTCGGGTGAGCTGGGTAGCTAGACCAGGAGTGTTGAATTTGTGTAGGAAATATAGAGAGGAGAGGTTAGACAAGATAGCCAGACCAGATACACCAACAAAGAGATAGCTGAGATACTCAAATTCACTTTCATCATGATCTCCTTCATCAGGGATATCAGTTGTAGTAAAACTGATATTTGTACTCATTGTGTGGAGGGACAACATTATCTGCCTCTCACTCTCCCCAACTGGGAGTTAAAGTGAGGGAGTTAAAGTGAGGGAGTTAAAGTGAGGGAGAATAGTCAATATCTCTCCCTCAATATCTCTCCCTCAATATCTCTCCCTCAATATCTCTCCCTCACTCTTCTTCTCTCAATATCCCTGTCTCTCACCCTCTCACTGAGAGAGAGAGAGAGAGAGACCCTCTCCCTCCCCTTTCAGTGTTGAGATAGACGACTCCCTGAAGCAGCAGATGAACAGTTTCTTGATGAGTACAGTCACCCAGCAGGAGGTGATGAGTCTTGATACAAAGATTTACGAAACCGTGGACAGCATCAATGCCCTGAAAACAAAAAGGGAGTTTATGTTAGCGTTTGCTTCTGATCCCTATGGGTTTATCAACAAGTGGCTAATCTCACAAAGTCGAGATCTCAAGGTAACATCAACAAAATAAAAATTTTTTCAGATATGAGCCTAAAATCCAATTTGCGGTCTCGGTCCCTGACAAATATAATCACCTAGAAATCGAGTAATTAGGACCCCCGGAAATGTAACATGACAGCCTTGGTCCTCACATTGTTGTACAAGACGTCTAGACTCTAGGTCCTAAAGTCCAAAAAGTATTATAATCGACACTCGAAACTGTAGTACAATTATATATGTCAAGTCCTTAGTAAGGACTTAGGACTCCTTTATAGTCCTTACTAAATGAGCAGTTGTCAAGGTAATTGTGATGTCATAAGGTAATTATAGGACTTTATAATAGCTGTCAAGTGTTCCTGTAGAAGCTCGTATAATAGGTATCAAGAGGCTCATATTATAGGTATATCAAGAGGCAAGAACTATCTGAGTAATTATCTAGAGGAATATATCATACACGTGGTTAGACATGTCTGTAGTTCTAGAGCATTGATCCACCTCCAGAGACTTCTCACCCCTCTCTAGAGCTCTCCTTTATGTTCCCCATTGGTCTCACATGTTCCCCAGGTAATGTTGAATTTGGAGGGAGATCCAGAGGAGGAGAGACAGGTTGACTTCTACCAGAAGGAATGGATCAAGGAGGGTGTCTGTCGATACTTCTACGCCAAGGTTCAGCAACGTCGTGCTGAGCTTGAGAAGGACCTGGGTGTTCGGCAACTGGGAAGTCAGTGAGAGACCGGGACTCTTTCAACAGATGTAATGAGAGTGTGTGACACGCCGGATGTCTAGATAATATATCTTTTAAAATTTTATCCCCGTTTATTTATCCATTATATGAAGTGGCATACAGTGCTGCACACGAAAATTGCACATTTTGCTCATCGTACACTCAGAAATTTATTGAGCCATGATCTTATGAAGGTTTCATATATTGGTCATTTCTCGAGATTTTTGAGAGTGATACATTGCCATGATGAGAGTCGAGAGGGAGGGAGAGAGACAGAAGGAGCGAATATAACGCCATTATTGGAAGTTTTATTAGCTTGAATGTCACAAGTTCTGTCCCTTCTTGCATTTCACAATATTTATTCTCATTTCTTGATTCTTTTCAAATCTCTCTGCCCTTCCTTCTACAGCTGGCACTGGTTTTTCATCTTTTTCTACCCAATTTTTGATGATCTACTTTTCTCCCGTTTTTCCGTATAACACTGCACTAATGTGTATCTCGATGTGGGCACGTATTTTTAGCATCTTTGATAATCACTTCCACTCTCTCTTTTTTACACTACCGTTCTCTCTCTCCCTCACTTTTAAAACTCTCTCTCTTTCTGGCTATTATTTCTACTTTATATAAAGGCGTGTGTGGGTTATGTTTGCGTTAGTGTACAGCCACTGTTAGGGTCAACACAAATCAACCTCACCAGCAGTATGTGCTTACATTATCACGATAACAATATGAAGAGAGAGAGAGAGAGAGAGAGATAGAGAGTGAAAGAGATGGAGAGATAATATATGCTTATAAATGGTTTCATATTTGTGTGTACGAGTGCATTATACTTACTGAGTGTGCTGTATCATACGACAACATGCGTTTTGTTAATTCGAATCTCAGTCTATTAATTTTCTTTAATTTTCTCTCTCTTCAATACACCATTTAAATCTCTCTTTTTCTAACCCGTTTCTCTCTTCATTTCTTCATTCTCTCGCCCATTTCACTGCACTTCGTTTCATCACCTACACACGTGCGTGTTTCGCAACATTTGTGTTTAAAACCCCGCCCCTCCCATTTTCCTTAGATCTCAGAAGTTACATTGTTTCGTCTTTTGCAACCCCTAGTTCTCTGCTTCCCTGTTGGTTAACTTGTTATCTCTCCCTCTAGCGCAGAATGAGCCATGCACTCGCTTTTAAAAAGAACCTACAGAGGTTAACGAGGACAGTGCACGAAACAGTTGACAAAACTACAACCAAGACACAGGAGTTGTCTCCTGAACTGGTCGAAGTTGAGGAAAATGTACAGAAACTCAAAACTGTGTACACGGCTGCACTAAAAAAGGCTACAGAATCATTGGTAAGTATAATATGCTTACAGCTGCAAAGGGGCGAGTTAGTAAGATTATTTGCAGGTGCAAAAGGGCGGAGTTAACTAGCTCATTTTGTCTAGAATAAATGCAGTTACAAAGTTCACTGATATGAATTATTAATGGAGCCTAATGCCCCAATAGCACCGGCAAGAAGTCTTTGAGAATTGCTACAAGGGATCAGCTATGTCTCACAAAAGAGTGCCCTCTCCCATTAGTTTCATGGAGATTGGACCACATGAATAACGTGTGTGTGTTATTATTAGTTAATGAGTCCCAGGTGTTTTGGTGGCATAAAAGGGGTTAGCTGGTAGAGCACCATGTGCACTGGCGAGCAATTATATTCGCCTTAAATAGTCATTAACTATCTGAATACTGGTCGTTTACAATGTTATTTGGTCTATCTTCTATCCGGTAGTTATGTTATCCGAAAGTTATGTTTTCAACTCTCCCTTCTATTCACTAACTGCTAACTCTCCCTTATATCCCTTTCCTCATCATATTCCTAAGCCTTAACCACATCCTACATTCTTGTAACCCCGACCTACTTGTAACCCCGACCTATATTTCAGCCATCGTATAGAAACGCAGAGAGTCTGGACGACTCAGAGAAACGCACCAAGAAACAAGTTACATGGGGTCTTGGGAACGCCCTCCTTGACGGGAAAAAGGTGGTGGATGACAATCATTTTCTGCATGGATCACTTTCTCATTGTGGCGAGACCATGGTATGTGTTATAGTAGACCGGGGATCGGGGAGAGAGAAAGAGAGAGAAATACCGGCAGTATTCAGATGGAGATACCATGTGTAATAAATGGCAGTTGTGACCTGTGCATTGTGTAATACTTGTGTACACATACTGTGTAATTCGGTTTGCACAAAATTGCACACACACAGCAGAAATGGCAGACAGCATTAATATTGCCCCACTATCCTCCACATACTATTTCTCAAATACCCTTCCCCCTACCATTGACCATCCACAGCCCCCCCTTTTTTTCCCGACCCTTCCATTCTCCCTTTCTTCCCTTTCCCCTTCCATTCTCCCTAGCTCCCCAACCCTTCCATTCTCAGGAGCTGATCGCAAAGAACTACGTCAGATTCGAGATGGATTACAAGGAGCAAGTTATCGACCCGATGAGTAACATCCTCTCTGACATCCGGGATATTGAAATGCTGCGACGGAAGTTGTCCAAGGCCCGGCTGGATCTAGATGGAGCTCATAGTGCCCTGAAGAGGAAGGAAAAAAAGCAGATTGATGAGTCGGATCCCGTTCACGCCCAGTTAGTTGCAGAAAAGGAGAACTCAGAGAATCAGTTTCACATGGCACAGGACACGTACATCACCGCCCTGTTGAGTTTCAGTAGCAAGGAACGGGACCACAGTAGCCCCTTGGAGGGCCTTCTAGCCTGCTACCAAAAGCTGTATGTGGATCTAGCGGGCATCTTGAAACAAAATGTCCCCGCCCTCCAAGTCAAGTTTGAGAAAGCGAATACCCCAGTTTTTGGAACTGATCTGGAGAAACATCTTGAGATCACAGGTCGTCCCATTGCTTCCGTCCTTCACAAGTGCTGTTCATCTCTGATCCGATCGGGAATTGAGCAACCCGGTATTTTCAGGTTAGCTGGAGGACTGCCTCAACTTAGAAAACTCAAAGCCATGTTTGATAGCAATAGAATGGAGGAAGAGGAATGGGAGCAAGATGTTTACACCCTGGGCCAGGCGATAAAGATGTACCTAAGGGAGCTACCTGAACCACTGCTCACCTATACCATGTTCGAGGATTGGGTGGGATGTGTGGCTATATCACGGGTACCAGAGCGACTTGTGAGGTGCAAGGAATTGGTACAGAAACTTCCCACTCCATTCCTAACCAATCTTCAGTATTTGATTTGGTTTCTCAGCCAGGTAGCTGGTAAAGAGGCCCAGAACAAGATGGGGTCCAGCAATCTGGGTCTTGTATTAGGTCCTAATATCCTGAGGAACCAGGCTGAAGAGGAGGGAGAGAGTATCACTGCTCTAAACGCTTCCTCTACCCTAGTTGAACTAATGATAAATCACTACTCTGTAATTTTCCCTGACCCCCTCCCTGCAGAAGCGACTGCCAGACCCCCACCCACCCAGCGGTCTATGACAGTTAGCGGGATTTCACCCGCTCGGGGCTCCATTAGAACCCACAAGAAGGGTAAAGCTCCGACGCCACTAAAAAGGGTGGGAGCCCCAGCTCCCCCACCCCGTCAACAAAACTACAACCAAGACACAGGAGTTGTCTCCTGAACTGGTCGAAGTTGAGGAAAATGTACAGAAACTCAAAACTGTGTACACGGCTGCACTAAAAAAGGCTACAGAATCATTGGTAAGTATAATATGCTTACAGCTGCAAAGGGGCGAGTTAGTAAGATTATTTGCAGGTGCAAAAGGGCGGAGTTAACTAGCTCATTTTGTCTAGAATAAATGCAGTTACAAAGTTCACTGATATGAATTATTAATGGAGCCTAATGCCCCAATAGCACCGGCAAGAAGTCTTTGAGAATTGCTACAAGGGATCAGCTATGTCTCACAAAAGAGTGCCCTCTCCCATTAGTTTCATGGAGATTGGACCACATGAATAACGTGTGTGTGTTATTATTAGTTAATGAGTCCCAGGTGTTTTGGTGGCATAAAAGGGGTTAGCTGGTAGAGCACCATGTGCACTGGCGAGCAATTATATTCGCCTTAAATAGTCATTAACTATCTGAATACTGGTCGTTTACAATGTTATTTGGTCTATCTTCTATCCGGTAGTTATGTTATCCGAAAGTTATGTTTTCAACTCTCCCTTCTATTCACTAACTGCTAACTCTCCCTTATATCCCTTTCCTCATCATATTCCTAAGCCTTAACCACATCCTACATTCTTGTAACCCCGACCTACTTGTAACCCCGACCTATATTTCAGCCATCGTATAGAAACGCAGAGAGTCTGGACGACTCAGAGAAACGCACCAAGAAACAAGTTACATGGGGTCTTGGGAACGCCCTCCTTGACGGGAAAAAGGTGGTGGATGACAATCATTTTCTGCATGGATCACTTTCTCATTGTGGCGAGACCATGGTATGTGTTATAGTAGACCGGGGATCGGGGAGAGAGAAAGAGAGAGAAATACCGGCAGTATTCAGATGGAGATACCATGTGTAATAAATGGCAGTTGTGACCTGTGCATTGTGTAATACTTGTGTACACATACTGTGTAATTCGGTTTGCACAAAATTGCACACACACAGCAGAAATGGCAGACAGCATTAATATTGCCCCACTATCCTCCACATACTATTTCTCAAATACCCTTCCCCCTACCATTGACCATCCACAGCCCCCCCTTTTTTTCCCGACCCTTCCATTCTCCCTTTCTTCCCTTTCCCCTTCCATTCTCCCTAGCTCCCCAACCCTTCCATTCTCAGGAGCTGATCGCAAAGAACTACGTCAGATTCGAGATGGATTACAAGGAGCAAGTTATCGACCCGATGAGTAACATCCTCTCTGACATCCGGGATATTGAAATGCTGCGACGGAAGTTGTCCAAGGCCCGGCTGGATCTAGATGGAGCTCATAGTGCCCTGAAGAGGAAGGAAAAAAAGCAGATTGATGAGTCGGATCCCGTTCACGCCCAGTTAGTTGCAGAAAAGGAGAACTCAGAGAATCAGTTTCACATGGCACAGGACACGTACATCACCGCCCTGTTGAGTTTCAGTAGCAAGGAACGGGACCACAGTAGCCCCTTGGAGGGCCTTCTAGCCTGCTACCAAAAGCTGTATGTGGATCTAGCGGGCATCTTGAAACAAAATGTCCCCGCCCTCCAAGTCAAGTTTGAGAAAGCGAATACCCCAGTTTTTGGAACTGATCTGGAGAAACATCTTGAGATCACAGGTCGTCCCATTGCTTCCGTCCTTCACAAGTGCTGTTCATCTCTGATCCGATCGGGAATTGAGCAACCCGGTATTTTCAGGTTAGCTGGAGGACTGCCTCAACTTAGAAAACTCAAAGCCATGTTTGATAGCAATAGAATGGAGGAAGAGGAATGGGAGCAAGATGTTTACACCCTGGGCCAGGCGATAAAGATGTACCTAAGGGAGCTACCTGAACCACTGCTCACCTATACCATGTTCGAGGATTGGGTGGGATGTGTGGCTATATCACGGGTACCAGAGCGACTTGTGAGGTGCAAGGAATTGGTACAGAAACTTCCCACTCCATTCCTAACCAATCTTCAGTATTTGATTTGGTTTCTCAGCCAGGTAGCTGGTAAAGAGGCCCAGAACAAGATGGGGTCCAGCAATCTGGGTCTTGTATTAGGTCCTAATATCCTGAGGAACCAGGCTGAAGAGGAGGGAGAGAGTATCACTGCTCTAAACGCTTCCTCTACCCTAGTTGAACTAATGATAAATCACTACTCTGTAATTTTCCCTGACCCCCTCCCTGCAGAAGCGACTGCCAGACCCCCACCCACCCAGCGGTCTATGACAGTTAGCGGGATTTCACCCGCTCGGGGCTCCATTAGAACCCACAAGAAGGGTAAAGCTCCGACGCCACTAAAAAGGGTGGGAGCCCCAGCTCCCCCACCCCGTCAGGATCTCGACAAGACCCCCTCTAGCCCCGCCATGTTGAGCAGAGAGGCCAGTCCGGTACAGGATCTGAAGAGTCCCTCATGGAGTAAAGTCACCACACCAACACACAGCCCCAAAACATCAGTCTCCAGCCCTAAACCCACCGCTCTGAATCCCTTTGGTGATGATGATGATGATGACGAGGACAGTGAGTGGACTGAACCAAGCAACTTGAACGATAAAGAACCACCAGCTCCAGCCAGGAATAATCCGTTCAACTCTCCAGAACCTACAGAGGCTCAGGTGACAATGGTCGATAGCGTGAGAACAGCCTCACCTGCAGCACCTGCTAACTTGAACCCATTCGGAGATACAGACGAGGAGGAGGATGAGGAAGAAGAGAGACAACCATCCCCAGCTCCCCCTCCTGTGGCTGACAAACCTGCTCCTAAGGAAGACACCATCATCGACTCATCTCCGTCAATTAAACGGGGTGCCCACTCGCGGAGTGCTTCTGGAGCTTCCACACACAGCCGGAATCCTTCCACAGGTTCAGATAAACCCACGCCACCCCCTCGGTTTAGTTTGGAACAATGACCCTAGAGGGTGTACCCAATTCATGTGACTCTCTACTGATCTGTTAGAATGTAAAAGTTGTTTTAGAGCGATGAATTATCCTCTCTCTTTTTTACTAAACCAAGATGTAATCTCCCCTCATCTGTACTGTATTGGCTCAAAAATGATTTAGATTTTTGTAGCGAAATTACTTTTTGTATGTTTAATATCCCAGTATGTTAATATGTAGTGGTTTGTGTGTGAGGTGTGAACCCCTAATTACCGACCGGAGTCATCAATCATTTGTCTAAAGAAAAAACTGTGCTGAACTAGACTGGAGGCCAGAGATTCTATTAATGGATTCGTTGTTATTTTGTTAATTTTAATCCACACCATCGAGTCTTTCCTAAACCCAATATGGCATATCATGTGTTATATTGCCTTGTTCTACCCTCCTTCCCCGCATTTGAACAAAACAAGTGTTATGCGGCCGAGGCAGTGAACTGTGAACTGTAAAGTGCAGCACAGCACTGGCAATGAGAGGAAGCGATTTGCTCATAGGAGACCTCTTCGCGACTAGCAGCCGCGCGACACCGCTCTTATGAAAGTAGAGTTGGTGTCGCGCTTTGGGACGCGCACGCACAACAATGCCAAGTCGGAAATAGCCGATTTGGGGCGAAACAACCGCTAATTGTCCCAACCAGGCACTGAGATATAGTGTATACACTCTCACACTCCCTCCCTCTCCCTATATAGGACATGTCATTAGAGGATAAAACATGAACTGTGAAATTCCCTCGCCCCGACTTCACACTGTCAAACAGACTTACCGGAGTAAAAGTAAGAAGGAACAGCTGAGGGTGTTTGATCTGCCGAGCCGGCCGAGTGTGAAACTTGAACCATACCAAATCAAGACACCAATCGTTCCTGCAACTACCAAACACCCTGCTGAGATGTCTTCCAGCTCCTCTACCTCTTCTAACACCACTAATATCACCGTAAACAAGAAACTGACACCCGTAAAAACACCTCCTAATCCCAAAAAGTCTACGACACCCACTAAAACACCTACTAAAA
>AVPN01000504.1:13425-42611 GCA_000695325.1 Pleurobrachia bachei | reverse complement strand
AGGAGGAGAGTGAGAGAGATACATAGACTAAGGAGAGATACGAGTTGAAGCACGTGAGCACTTGCCTCGCGCGGCGCTACTCTCTCAGCTGGGCATTTAGAGAGAGAGAACTCAGATTCAAGTAGACCCTTTGGGGTAAGACCCTCCTCGCTACGCGAGGCCGCTACGCGGCCTCACGTAGCCGCACCGGGCCTTCGGCCCGGTGCGAAGAGGAGGGTCTTATATGAGACAACAAGAACCGGAATGACTGTGCAATGTAGCGTACATAAACATTAAGTTAACTTAAAATTAGCTTAAAACTGTGGAGAGTAGTCTTAGTTCTAAGTTTGTTGTGTTGTACTCTCTAAACTTACTGTCTACGTATAATGGTAAAGTAGTGGATGTTGTGGGGCGCTATTTTAGTTCCATTCCATTCTCTTCCCTTAGATGATCTGGTATTTAAATGGTATTTAAATCTATAAATTTATAAAGAGTTGCCTTGTTCGACCCTGCTTCCCCGCGCCCCACAAATAAAGAGTACTTTATGGTAAATTACGTTTTAGCATGTATTCTAGAGTTTCTTATAATATGCCGTTCTTTATTACCATAATGTTAAAAGGATCTCTCAGACCCCATCCGTTTATTCGTTTATGAATTGTATTTTCTTACCGAAGCATCCCCTTTTCAGACCGTTCAGTCTAGAGTGCAGTACGAAATCGGAACTGGAACCTGGGTCATTGGTAAGTTGTTCCTTCACACTCAGTTCAGAGCTGTGTGTATGAGCCATGAGGGCACCATCTGGTGTAATAGCGCCCTTCGTGTATCTCCAGAGCAACTGCAAGCCCCCTGAAAACCCCCCGTCCATGTCATTACTCAACCTACAAAATCAGATAATGTTACCCTCTCACTGAGTCACTGAATCCTCCCCTCGACTACCTACACAATTAAAACAAACTAAGACCTTGAGTCGCTTGACACTGTGTATTATATAATGAACAATTCAACCAACACCCATCTCTCTCTCTCCAGGACTGTTCGTGTGTATCTGTGCGTTCTGTATCGATGCCTGTAAGGATGTGGTCCATTGTTGTCCCAGCTGCAATCACGTTCTTGGCCGGAAACCACTTTTCTAGAGAGGAGATCTGCAGCTTAGAGATATTACGCAAAGACACTTGTTTTAGGGACGTTAATAATTGAATTGGTAAACATGATGATGTGCACCATGACGTTTTCCTGAGGGGAAATATTGCTTTTATAAGACGGTCCTCTTCTCTTTTTTTTCTCGGTTACAATAGCTACCTCTTTTTCGCATAGCATGAAAAGTTAAACAAGATTGTAAAAGTGATGGCCTATAATTAACTTTCAAATAACTGATACTTGATAGGACTGAAAAAAGTAAAATAGCAATTAAGAAGCTGAATTGTAAGATTATATTAAAATCATCTTTTTGATCAAAAACTAACGATTTTATTATTGATTTTATCCCAGTTTTAACTCCAAAAACAGGAAAACTCCACTGATTTTCAATGCGTTTACGTTGTGAATCAAGTTTGACATGCTCTACGTTACTTCCCCCTTTCAACTCGCTGCTGGTAACAGTCTGTTATCAGCAAGTTTAGAAATGGTCTTATCTACATTCTACAGCTAGTGAACAGACTAATATCTCTCTCACTGACTCTATTCTGACTCTATTCTTTATTTCTTATTTTTTTTTTTTTTTTTGAGCGACTCAGACTGAAACCCTACACAGTTAGGGGGCCAGTTAGAGCAGGAATCAGGAACAATGAATGTGGGAATGACTGCATTATATTTCTCTCTTGTAACCACTGGCAACTTCTTTTGGACTTCTTCGTAACGCGCGACGACCTTCGACTGGAAATTTTCTGCCGCGCAATTCTTGAAACGAAACGCGCAAAGAATTTACGCGCATTTTAACGAGGCGCGCGCTATTTATTACCGCTCGCACTCTGTAAAAATATAAAAAACTTCCCAAAAAGTTTTGAAACATTTTATAAGATTTTTAAACCGATCTTTTTACATGCGCTGCAGATCCCTAGCGCGCGTTTTCATGTAGCATATGTCAAACCGATCTTCGAAAGTTTTTCCAAAATTATTCCCTGTAAGACTACTGTGACAACTCACAACCTTATTATGGACCACAATCTGCTCCCACCCCTGTTAGAGGGGCCTGTAGTGTAAGCCAAGCCTTTTATTTTGGTAAGCACTGGGCTGTAGCGCCCGTTTTGAGACTCAGGAGACACCAAGGGGCAAGGCGATCAAAACGTGCCACGTTAAGACCACACACGCACGTAAGATGCTGGGTAGGAATGGCGATCCGGAGTCACATCAGAGAGGCCCCTTTATTTAACCGTAATTGCCCTGAAAACTCAGGACACCACCAAGTCGTGGCAAGGCTCTCACTCTTCGAAAAAGTGCACACTGCACACTGTGTCTTACGGTGACCTCACACGCCCACAACCCTAATCCGTGTTTCATGTCCATCACAATCTTGTGTATGTGCAACATGGTGTCGGGCCTCCATATCTACCGAAATCATTCATGTAAGATGGTCACTGACAGTAGCGACTAGTCACGATGTAATTAGTATGGGCTCTTTCCTTGAAAATTAAGCATGATTTAAGCCAATTACTACTCTTTTAGTAAGATACACATTTAAAGACTTGGCTGAACTTTGTTTAGATAAAATAATTATTACTCTTTATAACTTAAAATAAAACGCAAATCTTAGTTTATTGCTCATAACTTCTCCCTTTCAATAAAGTTCTTGTATACAACGAGCTCTCATATTCCAATATCGAGCACGGAGCACCGAATGCTTCCTCCACTTTTTCGGAATTCTTGATAGGGTGCTATAATTATCTCGTAACCCAGAGAGGTCAGCTTTGTGTGGAGAGAAGGGGAGAATGCCATACCCACAATGTAGTGTTTATCGCCAGCTGAAATTTTGAGTTTATTAGAAATTATGCTGCAAGTCAAATCTTGTAATACTTGATTAATTAGCGGTTCATACCTTGAACAGGAATGGCGTTTGGGACGAAATTTGTTACACAATCTTCCTCGCTTATCTCAATTATATTTTCCTCTCCATTTATTTCCCTGAAAATATAACAGTTAGTTTTCATTTTTATTCCCCTTTTAGATCTAATACACTGTTTGCGCTTGTCAGAGCACTAATAAACAACAACATTTGCTTACTTTATAAGGTCCAAAGACTGTTTATCGAAGGCAGGGGTAAATACAAGGGCATGTCCCTTGGAGAGGTTCAACATTGCTGTATCGAGATGATAACACTTGTCGGAAACCAGTTTCAGTTTATGGAATTCTGTTCCAGTAAAATCTAGGTTATCCTTAACAAAGTTGTACGATTTTACGTCGGACCTAAAATGAGTAAAACTTTAGTTATATATTGCACACAGTTTAGTTTATTGTCATATTTTATAAGAAGATTTCTAAACACTGTTCACAGAAAGAAAAGCACGTGTGCGGGTGTACCATAAGTATTGTGTTAGGACGCGTTGAAAAGGGAGAGGCAAAATTTTTTGTTTACCTAAACCCATATCCAAGATAAGCATGCTTCCTGTCATAGTTATACGCAAAGTCTCCACAACCCTCCAGAAATGAACCGTTCGGTCTAGAGTCTTGTACCTATAAAGAGAAAGGTGCATGCAGTTCTGAGTTTACAGCCCCTTAGAAGTCAGGGGGACCCTTTTCAAGAAGATAAAGGTGTTTGCAGTTTCCAGCCCCTGCTGGCTGTCACATTTCAAGGAACTTTAATACTAAATCCCGTCTTCAAGTAACTAAATCACCATTATACCTGAAATCCCTGCTTTGTAAACCATTCAGTAGTCAGATCTGTTTCCTCTCTTCTCGGCTCGTTAAACATAGTGGATGTGATCGCTTTTCCTCCCCACACGACCGCACAGTTGGCACAAAACACTTGATCCACGAGGCCTGGTGAGTTCTCAATTACGTCTACTTTCACCCCAATAGATGTAAATGTTGATCGGAGGTCTTCCCATTGTTTCATGGCTAACTGCTTATCCACTGGTTTACTCATCGTCATGTAGACGTTGTGGCCCTGCAAAGATTATCCACTTTGATTGGGATTGTGGAGATGGCGGATGGGGCGAAAAAGAAGATTGGGTAGGCATACGGATTGCCGTCTGATATCATGTTACTATGTAGATCGTGCGACGTGCACCCCATTATTGTTAGGTACAATTAAACACTACTATCAAACTGTCAATACCTTATGAATGACATCAAATTGGGTCGGTCGGCACATGAGAAGACGAGTCCAGCTTCGCACTGCAAAGTTTGTCATAGCTATTCAAGATGCAAGGGAATTAATTGATAGAGAAGGGGGCTCCATGCAACGTTTCTATCTCTTGAGATATAGTAAGTTATAGTCCTGTCACAGTAGGTGACGACGCGTTCAGTGCGTTGGTAAGCAACAGTGCTCCTTCATAAAGAATTATATGTAGTTAAACCTAAACAAACACATACTAATTTTCAATATCCTAGAAGTTTTCACGGGTTTGACATCAGCCTAGCTTGAGGTGCAGACTGCGGGTGTGCTAGTGTACAAAATAGACTATTCCAAAGAGTAAGAAAGTCCTACAAATTCATTTTGTCAACTACATGCCGCCTTTTGTAAAAACATAACCTGGAATTTCGACCTTAAACAAACAGAACACTGCAGTGGGAGGTAATAAAATACTTCCTCAGTTCTCAGTTATAGCATACCCCACCCCCTAATGAAACCTCAAACTGGTTTGACTGGTTCACTCAGATTTTTAAAACTAGTTTTATGTAAAAATAAACAAGGAAATTAAGATAAAACGTCTTTTGGATATAATGTCATAATAATGTAATAAGATATTATGTATATACGTTCAGGTCTCGACTTAACTCAATGAATACAGCGACAACGTAACAATAAAATGATTAATAGTGGTGGCGTCACATAGACTACAACATAATACACCCGGAATATGTCGTTTGTTATTTTCTCTTCTCTCTTGGCTGGCATTACCGACCGTAGTCAACTAGAAACATTACTCTAAATAGGGTATGGCCATTTAAATTGTTACACATTGCTAATAGAAGGTGTATTTGTACATGTGTACGTACTGTGTAAATATAAATATGTGTCTATGGTAAAACTATCATTCCTCCTTCCCAGTTAACTATAAAATCGTCGGCGGTTTTAGCAGTTTATACACAGTCAGTTTAGTGTCAGTTTAGCGATTCCCCTCCACACACATATTTTGACGTGATGGATACCTGGACCTCGCAGCCCTCTGATCTCACCCCGATCGATGTTGACCCAAAAACGTACTGGCAGGAAGTATGGGGGGACACCTTCGCCCGAAGAAGCTTCCTCTCAATGTCCCTCAGTTGCATCTTCCTTCTTCTCATCGTGTCCGTGTGTTATGGGTGTTATGTGCATGGTTAATTTCAGACCGTGGCGGACCTACTCAAGCTTGTTTTCCTCTCTCTTGAAAGTATCAAACTGCCAGAGTTTTTAATCGTATAGTTTTTGTGGTGGTCTTGTCGTTGTTTTGTTTGTCCTTCCTGTTAGAAATTTTAATTGTTTTGGGATTTTGACTAAAAGATTGACTCCTCTTTTATTTTCTCTGTAAATGAAAAGTGTTTTAACTAACGTGTCTGGCCGATGTCTGCGACTGTACACCTAACTGCTCCTCCACTTAATAAGAACTGGTCAAACTCCACCCGTTCACACACGTACCTGTATGCAGATCAGTTTTAATAGCAAGTCTGATAACATTGTTATCACAACAATCAATACTTCATACTCATATATCCCTAGTTCATTTCACTTCAATTTCCCAACCCAGTTCAAATTAGCTCACTTACCCTAAGTTTTCTAAAATGCTCCTTAGCCGAGGACTGAAGTTGGGACTAACCACCACCGGTTGTCCGGAAGTGGGTGAGGTAAATGAAACACAATTACAGGTAAACGCCATCGCCTCGTCTTCCGTTACTTCAATCAGATTACTACTTGATCCTGAAAGGAATAAAAGTTCATTATTAACTAAGCTTTTCAGTACCAAAATATCTCATGTTTACATTGTCTATAAGCTTTAAATTATATTGTTTTGACCCGTACCTACTCCTTCGAGTATTGTTTTTCGACTGGTTTCGTCGAATGCACCTGGGTAATAGAGAATGTGTCCCAGGGCCAGGGGTGCCATGCATGTATCAAGATGGTAGAATCTCTCTGAAATAAAAGCGATCTCTATGACAATTTGAAGATTTGGCCAGATATGAATTATTATAAAAGTGATGCGATGGGTTCAGTGTCAATCATCAATGTTGTGCAAGAAAGTTTTCTTTGAGACTAACCATCGACTAGCCGAACTTTAAAAACATCCTCTTTGTCCAGTGAAAAGAAGTCCAGTATGGGTTCGTATGCACTCTCAGCTGTCCTTTGGCCCCAACCAAAGAAGAATCTACTCAGATCGGCCATGGGGGAAAACTCTGCATTACCCTCGCAGAACGTGTGCGGTTTTGCTATGTCATTGAAGGTTGCCACTTCGAATCCCATCTCCCGGTACCAATCCTCAAATGCCCCCTCCTCGGGTTTCCTAGGTTCAGCAGCCATGTTTGAAATAAGTGCTTTGTTGTTCAGAACGATGGCTGAATTTGCAGCAAATACCATGTCAACGGCACCTGGAGGAGGAGTGCAGTTGGAAATTTGATTCATTCATAAATTTAAACAGTTTCTGTGTCCAATAGTTTGTCTTAGACACAGGTTAAATGGTCCATATCCCAGTGTTCAATCTCTCTCTAATCCATGGTTCTTGAACACAGATTGCAGTCTATCCCACTGAAAACTAGCCTTGGCTTTATCGACGGGCTCAGAACAGCTGAAAAATAAGTGTAAAGAGTTGCATCAAAACAGAATTCACATTCTACGACCACCATTTCAAAATTATTTTTCACAGGTCACAGAACAACCACTCCAAACATCAAATTTGAGTACAATGTAAAGAATGAATAGTGTGTACGAAGGACAGTTACTGTATAGATAAAGGAAGAGAAAGGGGCTGCACCACAGCAGCAAACTATGTCTTGTTAGGCTTTCCATAGATCTGGTCTTTCAGTCTAGTGGAAAATAAATGGTGATCAGCTGTATTTTCTATATATTTGGTCTATAATTTCACTCTCTGATATTTACCTCATGTGCGGGTTGAGGTTTTGGTGGATGACATCAAACTGGGACGGCCTCACCATCATTATCCTCCGGTAGATCTTAGCAGCAGCAGTACGGCACACAGACATATTATTAGACTAAAAACTGAAGAATTAGGTAGAGTAGAAAACACGTGAGAACAGTTATGATGAGCCGCGTTCATGCGGTGGTACCACAGACGCGTGATGCGATTACAAAAAATAAACATTATCGTAGGTACCTCTGTGGTACCACCCCACATACAGAAACTTACACCCCACATACAGAAAAAAGTCCGACTTAAACAAACAAATATCATTGTAGCCCCAAAAGGAAATATTAATTTCACACTTGTTACGAGCTTGTTAGCTATAACAGGCTACACTGCACCTAGTATAATTGTCGTACAACTTCCTGATTAGTGGTAATCCCACAGTGGGATGTTAGTGGGATTCCCACTAACATAAGAGAAATAGTTAAAACTAAATAATTCAAACTCTCAGTTAGGCGATGTCTGGCGGTAGGTTTCAGTATCGGCCGATTCTGGTGACTGATTCTAAAGACCAAGAAGAGTATGATAGCGCTAGTGTCTCGCTCAATGTATTCAGATGCCTCTGCAAGCAGGTACCTTGACAAAACAGTTATCTACGTGCAGTTTGATACCAAAACTAAGTGTAACGGTGGTTTTAATTAATTATTTTGTTAATTAATGTATGCAGAATTCTCCACTGAAACCCCGCAGGTAGCTGTCATTGCCGATGTGGTACTTGAGGAACTACCCCTTCGAAGGAGAGACGGTGCTCGGGTTATTGATACCTCAAAACGAACTGCCAAAGTAAGTTCAACACATTTTACAGAATTAAATAAGGAAACAATGACACATCTATAAAGAAGGGTTTTTTTTTTCGTACACTCTAGGTCATGGGCGGGGTGCAGGTGCACGAAACAGTCTAGCTAGGCGAGTATGTAGTTGTAAGGTTTATTAAATACAGCCTTTAATTTTCGTGTATGGATATTGGATTTGATATTGTTTTCATTTGCAGTTCCATACGGAGGAAGGAAAAACTATTTTCATCAGACGGACAGATGGATATGAGATGAGGGTGTTTCAAAACTGTAAGACCTGCAAAGTACCCATCTTCTATCGACCATCACCAACAAGCCACCTTTATTTCATCATCAAAGGTAAAGTGCGATATCCAAAATTTAGATCTTTGTTTTAAAAGTACAAAACTAAAGCTTGCGCTCATAATTCTGTACATTCTGAAAATACAAAAACCAAATAATTCCGTTTACCAGGTGGTCTGGTGGTAGACTTGGCCATGTCAGTTAAGTGCAAGGGTGCGGAAAAGAAAAATATCAAACTAACCAAGATGACGAGGGAAGCAGGCAAATTCGGTAGTGTCACAGTCTCTACTGTGGATGAAGAAGA
The DNA here is from genome assembly GCA_000695325.1 of Pleurobrachia bachei. Classification (NCBI taxonomy): domain Eukaryota; kingdom Metazoa; phylum Ctenophora; class Tentaculata; order Cydippida; family Pleurobrachiidae; genus Pleurobrachia; species Pleurobrachia bachei. The sequence continues at coordinate 33,981 of AVPN01000504.1, read as the reverse complement.
GAACGAAATGGAAAGGGTAGGCACATTTGTCATTTCCTTTTACAATTTCTACTTTTCTAACTCTCTACTCTCAGTTTCTACTTTTCTGTACCTCTCTACTCTCACTCAATTTGCTTTCTAGCTGCTATCATCATCTCTATTGCAATATAATACATATAATCTTTGAAACAAGCAATAAAGTACATACGGTTCACGAAAAGCAATTTAAGCTCTATGTTAACCTTAAAATGGCAATACACTGTAATGGCTATAGGAGTGGGAACGTACATTTCCTTATACTACGCTAATGGTAGATAATGAACACACACATCTCTCTCGTATATGCTCGGTCAAGCTATGAACCATCTCTATAATTCTCTCTTATATGACAGAAATTTACGCTATATACATGATATGATTTACATTATTTATAGTGCAAATGCTAATGGTAATTTTAAGGTGTCAAACCCACATCTTTTCCCTAAATTCTCCTCTCCCTCCCATCAGCACGAAGCGGAAGCGTCCTACCAGATGAATGCCCGAATAATCGCCCAACAGCTCGCACGGGATAAAAAACCCAACCCCAACTCCAAAGAACAGACCGAGCACAAAACAAAACGGCACAAAGGAACACTTCTGGATGAAAGCTTCTGAAATACTGTTGGTGCTCACGTGAAATTTGGTTGGAAGTGGCAGGCCAGATGCCTTTTACGGGCATTCAGATGACGTCTCGCAATTTATTTATTTATTTTTTACCTAACGTTCGAATTGGAGTCGAACCATTTTACTAATCTCACGTGGAGATTTACGTTTCATAATCCATGACGTAATTCTTCCATTATAATATATGTGACATAATTGCTGCATATTGTTGTTCATATCAGTTTCCCATTATTTGTGTCGATGTGGAAATAACACGCTTCCGTGTTGGAACATTCCGAATATAAAGACGTGTGAGAGACGATAGTGTAATTTATAGGAAGAGAGAATGTTAGTGTAACGAATGAGAGAGAGGAGAACTATGTTATCTCTCTCTCTCTCCATCTACAATTCCTGTTCCAATATCACTCTGTGGCCATTTTGTTTACCAGTGGCTTACATATTTTGCGGCTGCTAACTGTGCATTGTTTGTTCAACGTTGGTCGCTTCTCTGCCAAACCTCCATTACCTTCAGCTGTCTCCCTATCTCTCTGTATTTCTCTCCCTCTTTTTCGCTCTCTCCCTCACTTTATCATGCCTGTCAAGTCCACATCCGCGAATGTTTACGCAAGTGAGCAATCTTTATTTGTCCGTTGCAATTTTGCAGTGTTTGTCGCGTGTCCGCCTTTACTTGTGTACCCATTAGTTTGCGAGTGCATCATGCACTTTAATTCTACCTCTCACCCTGCACGTTCCCATTCTAGGCATGGCTGAGGCACCTAAGATTGATGGACGGATAGATCTGGACAAACCCCGATGGCTCCAAGATACCTTCCTTGGTCGTGCCAAACACTTCTTCTCGGTCACTGACCCCCGGAACTCACTCCTGACTAGCTCCCAGTTGGATGGAGCTAAAGAGCTTCTACACTCGTACCGGGCTGGCAAGGAACCAGCGGGAACTACCGACGATCAAGTGTTTGCCGCCAAAAAGATGTACGAAAGTGCATTCCACCCTGAGACGGGAGAGAAGATGTTTTTACCTGGCAGGATGAGCTTCCAAGTTCCGGGAAATATGACCATCTGCGGGTGCATGTTGACCTTTTACCGTTCAACCCCGGCCATCCTGTTCTGGCAGTGGATTAATCAGTCTTTCAATGCGGTGGTTAACTACACGAACCGGTCCGGTAAATCTGATATCCCTGAATCACTGCTCCTCAGATCTTACCTCGCAGCTACTGGATGTGCGGTAGGAGTTGCTGTGGGTCTGAACAAAGCCACCGCACGGCTGCCCACCTTGGTTGGAAGATTGGTTCCCTTCACTGCGGTGGCGGCTGCCAACTGCGTCAATATTCCCATGATGAGACAGAGTGAGTTCCTAAACGGTATTGACGTCCTGGACGAGGAGGGAAATGTGGTGGGACAAAGTCGGACCGCAGCCAAGAGTGCTGTTGCCCAGGTAACCATTAGCAGGATCATCATGGCCATGCCCGGAATGGCCCTGACACCCGTCATCATGAACTCCGTGGAAAATAGGACCAACATTTTCAAGGGATCCAGGGCAAAGTTCATGGCACCCGCTCAGGTGATGATTATCGGTGCGATCCTCACCTTTGCGACACCCCTTGCCTGTGCCATCTTCGAGCAAAAGAGTTCCATCTCGGTTGGGTCACTAGAGCCGGAAATTGTGGAGAAGATGAGAGAGGGCGGATCTACTGCGAGTGTTCTTTACTTTAACAAGGGACTGTGATGAGTGAGGAAATTAATTTATAGTTGGGGGAAAAATCTGGGAAATTTATCTATTTATGGTAGCTAGCATTGAAGAGAGGGAGAGATATAGATTAGAGACAGAGGGAGAGATAGAAAGAGAGAGAGAGGGAGAGAGAAAAAGAGAGAGGGAGAGAGAAAATCTCTGACAACTCACTTCACACATTATAAAGGCACAAGCACACACAAAGACTTGCTGTACTGTAATATGTACATAGCCTCCGGTAAATCGCTTTTGTCTTTTACACCTTTTATATTCAGATAATAAGATGATGAGAAAAAGAAGTTTTTATCCAAATTTTTAACTGCTTATAATTAGATCTCTCTGGTAACTAATATGCCGTGTTTATCTGCGTGTCTTAATTGGAACATTAGACTCATCAGACACAACAAGTCGTCTCAGTTTCCCATGCCCACGTACCCACAATATGTCTCGAGTTGCCCATTCCCTCTCTTCTCATATATACCAGTTCACATGCAACTGTTACGCATCATTAGACACTCTAACGCCCACTATCCCTATATTTAGCGTTGTTCTCCTAGCCAGCTCTACTTTAAACACATTGTCTGCCTCACTGGAAAGTATCTGATTTCCTCATTTTCTGCACGAAGATACCCTGTTGCTGATAGCTCCAACGTTCCTCTTCGTCTGAGAGAAAGAGAGCTCCTACCTCCAACGTTCCTGTTCGCCCTAGTCAGAATATAATACGTATTTATTTCGATAATACGTATTAAATACGGGCTAGAATACGTATTTAATACGTATTAAATACGTATTCTAGCCCGTATTTAATACGTATTATCGAAATAAATACGTATTATATTCTGACTAGGGAGCTTGTTAGCTATAACAGGCTACACTGCACCTAATAGTGTCGTACAACTGCCTGATTAGTGGTAATTACCACTAACAAAAGAGAAAGAGTTTAAACTAAACAATTTATTCTCAGTTAGCAATGTCTGGCGGCAGGTTTCAGTATCGGCCGATTCTGGTGACTGATTCTAAAGACCAAGAAGAATATGATAGTGCCAGTGTCTCGCTCAATGTATTCAGATGTCTGTGCAAGCAGGTCGCAGTGATTGCCGATGTGGTACTAGAGGAACTACCCCTCCGAAGGAGGGACGGTGCTCGGGTTATTGATACCTCAAAACGAACTGCCAAAGTGAGTTAACACATTGCACAAAGTTGTAAGGCACAGCCACATTCACCACAACTTCAAATATTGTACAGAATTAATTTTGTTGTAGTTGTAGGGTTTATTAAATATAATACAGCCTTTAATTTGTGTGCATGGATATTGGATCTGATATAATTAATTGTCTTAATTTGCAGTTCCATACGGAGGAAGGAAAAACTATTTTCATCAGACGGACAGATGGATACGAGATGAGGGTGTTTCAAAACTGTAAGACCTGCAAAGTACCTATCTTCTATCGACCATCACCAACCAGCCACCTCTATTTTATTATCAAAGGTAAAGTGTTATATCTGATATTTAAATTTTTGTATAAAAATAAGACTTATAATCCAGTGCATATTAAATTTACGAAACTTAACTGATTCCGTTTACCAGGTGGTTTAGTGGTAGACTTGGCCATGTCAGTTAAGGGCAAGGGTGCAGAAAAGAAGAATATCAAGCTAACCAAGATGACGAGGGAAGCAGGCAAATTCGGTAGTGTCACAGTCTCTACTGTGGATGAAGAAGAGAACGAAATGGAAAGGGTAGGCACATTTGTCATTTCCTTCTACAATTTCTACTTTTCTACCTCTCTGTACTCTCACTCAATTTCTAATTTTCTACCTCTCTACTCTCACTCAATTTGATTTCTAGCTACAGTTAAATCATCTCTATTGCAATATATAATCTTTAAAACAAGCAATGTACCTAGTATCTACGGCTCACAAAAAGCAAAAGCTCTATGTAACGAACTGTACACTGTAATGGCTATGAAAGTGGGAACGTACATTTCCTTATACGCGGCTAATGGTAGATAATGAACACACACATCTCTCTCGTGTGCTCGGTCAACTATGAACTATCTCTATAATTCTCTCTTATAATATGACAGAAATTATCGCTATATACAGTATGGTAATTTTAAGGTCAAACCTCCAACTTTTCCCTAAACTCCCCTCTCTCTCCTATCAGCACGAAGCGGAAGCGTCCTACCAGATGAATGCCCGAATAATCGCTCAACAGCTCGCACGTGACAAGAAACCCAACCCCAACTCCAAAGAACAGACCGAGCACAAAGCAAAACGGCACAAAGGAACACTTCTAGATGAAAGCTTCTGAAATGTTGTTGGTTGGTGCTCACATGAAATTTGGTTGGAAGTGGCAAGCCACATGTCTTTTACGGACATTCAGATGACGTCTCCCATTTTATTTATTAATTTTTAACCTAACGTTCGAATAATTGGAGTCGAACTATTCTCACGTGGAGATTTACGTTTATAATCCATGACGCGATTCTTTCATTATAATATTATGTGTGACATAACTGTTGCATATTGTTGTTCACCAGTGACCAATTATATGTGTCGGTGTGGAAATAACACTGTTCCGTATTGGAACATTCCGAATATATAAAGAGAGGAAATTGTAATTTATAGGGAGAGAGAATGTAAGTGTAATAAATGAGAGAGAGGAGAACTATGTTATCCCTCTCTCCATGTACAATTCCTGTTCCAATATCACTCTGTGAGGCCATTTTATTTACCAGCCAGTGGCTTACATATTTTGCGGCTGCTAACTGTGCATTGTTTGTTCAACGTTGGTCGCTTCTCTGCCAAACCTCCATTACCTTCAGCTGTCTCCCTATCTCTCTGTATTTCTCTCCCTCTTTCTCGCACACTCACTTTATAATGCCTGTCAAGTCCTGATCCGCGAATGTTTACGCAAGTGAGCAATCTTTATTTGTCCTTTGCAGTTTTGCAGTGTTTGTCGCGTGTCGGCCTTGCAGTATACCCAGTAGTTTGCGAGTGCATCTTGCCCTTTCATTCTACTTCTCACCCCGCACTTTCCCATTGTAGGCATGGCTGAGGCACCCAAGATTGATGGTCGGATAGACTTGGACAGGCCCCGATGGCTCCAGGATACCTTCCTGGGTCGTGCCAAACATTTCTTCTCGGTCACTGACCCCCGTAACTCCCTCCTAACTAGCTCCCAGTTGGATGGAGCTAAGGAGCTTCTACACTCGTACCGGGCTGGCAAAGAGCCAGCAGGAACTACCGACGATCAAGTTTTTGCCGCCAAAAAGATGTACGAAAGTGCGTTCCACCCTGAGACGGGGGAGAAGATGTTTTTACCTGGAAGGATGAGCTTCCAAGTTCCGGGAAATATGACCATCTGCGGGTGCATGTTGACCTTCTACCGTTCCACCCCGGCCATCCTGTTTTGGCAGTGGATTAACCAGTCTTTCAATGCGGTGGTTAACTACACAAACCGCTCCGGTAAATCTGATATCCCTGAGTCACTGCTCCTCAGATCCTACCTCGCAGCTACTGGGTGTGCTGTAGGAGTGGCTGTTGGTCTGAACAAAGCCACCGCACGGCTTCCCACCTTGGTTGGAAGATTGGTTCCCTTCACCGCGGTGGCGGCTGCTAACTGTGTCAACATTCCCATGATGAGACAGAGTGAGTTCCTGAACGGTATTGACGTGTTGGACGAGGAGGGAAATGTGGTGGGACAAAGTCGGACTGCTGCCAAGAGTGCTGTTGCCCAGGTAACCATTAGTAGAATCATCATGGCCATGCCCGGGATGGCCCTGACACCCGTCATCATGAACACCGTCGAGAATCGGACCAACATTTTCAAGGGATCCAGGGCAAAGTTCATGGCACCCGCTCAGGTGTTGATTATCGGTGCGATCCTCACCTTTGCGACTCCTCTCGCCTGTGCTATCTTTGAGCAGAAGAGCTCCATCTCTGTTGGGTCGCTAGAGCCGGAGATTGTGGAGAAAATGAGAGAGGGCGGATCTACCGCGAGTGTGCTTTACTTTAACAAGGGACTGTGATGAGTGAAGGGGATTAATTTATAGTTGGGGGAAATCTGGTAAATTTATCTATTTATGGTAGCAAACATTGAAGAGAGGGAGAGATAGAGATTAGTCATTAGAGAGGGGGAGAGATATATATTAGAGAAGGAGAGGGAGAAAAGGAGAGAGAAAGAGAGACTGTTGAGTGAAGTGTGTAATATTTCCGTGTTCGTGTGTGTTTCTCTTGCTGTACTGTAATATGTACATAGCCTCCGGTAAATCGCTTTTGTCTTTTACACCTTTTATATTCAGATAATAAGATGATGAGAAAAAGAAGTTTTTATCCAAATTTTTAACTGCTTATAATTAGATCTCTCTGGTAACTAAAGATTATCGTGTTTATCTGCGTGTCTTAATTGGAACATTAGACTCATTAGACTTATCAGAGACAACACGTCTTCTCAGTTTCCCATGCCCACGTACCCACAATATGTCTCGAGTTGCCCATTCCCTCTCTTCTCATATATACCAGTTCACATGCAACTGTTACGCATCATTAGACACTCTAACGCCCACTATCCCTATATTTAGCGTTGTTCTCCTAGCCAGCTCTACTTTAAACACATTGTCTGCCTCACTGGAAAGTATCTGATTTCCTCATTTTCTGCACGAAGATACCCTGTTGCTGATAGCTCCAACGTTCCTCTTCGTCTGAGAGAAAGAGAGCTCCTACCTCCAACGTTCCTGTTCGCTCCTACCGTTCCTCTTCTCTCTCTCTCCGTTCCTGGCATGTCCGATGATGAAGACCTGCTAGATGCGAGCTTCCTGGATGATGAGTCAGCGGATCTAGCCCCTGTGAAGGGAGACCTCGTTTGGGCCACTACCTCTAACTCTATGACCATGTGGCCAGGACTAGTGACGTCCGTGCTCAGAGATCAGACGGTGATGGTGAGGGTATTGGGGAAGCCAGGCAGCAAGGGTTCTGTCCAGGCTAAGAAGGTTGAGCTCTACACCGCTGATTCAGTTCATGAGGTATGTATCTTCTAACCACGGTCAACTCATGGCCTGGCATGCATTGCTCGACCCTCTTTCAGTGCGCTCCGTCTTTACAAATGTAAAGGAGGGTTAGAACATAATTTAACAACTCATGGCCAACTCCATGTGTTGTTTTCGTTGCCACTATAACACAGCAGTCAGAATGCAATTTACCGAAACCACGATCTATCGAACCGATATATCGGAGTAAATTCTTGGTGATTGATCTCTCTCATTTTACCAGAAAGAAGCCCAGAAGGATACAGATTGGGAGGCTGCTAAAATTGAGATGAACAAGATCCTGGATAAGGCCTCGGAAGGGATTTTAGAGACGAAACTGGTAACACCTGGCACCCCCTCGACCAGGTAACCTTGGAATTAAAAACTAAGTAGACAGTGTGAGATTTTAAATCAGTTACAGCAAACAAGACAAAAAATACGGCCTGATAAGATTATTCTGAATAAACCTGGGTCACATACCGACATTAATAAGTCTAGAAATGTTCCCGAAATGTTATAACCGCACCCGGAATATCCTTTTAATAATATAGTCCATATCGCTCTGATGTGGATCAGTATCAGAGCCAGCTCGTCTGTTCTAGCCCTGTTTTGCCTGGGTGATATAGCAAAACCCCGTATATTATTATTATTATGACTGCGAATACGAATCTGATTAGGATTAATTTGTAAGGATTAAATATTATGCAAGAATTTGCGAGATAAAATCATAGCAGGCTGCATACCTGTAGATTTCCCGTTAATTCTCGATTTAACACCAACATCTCCCAGATCAGGTAAAAGAAGGAAAACTGAGAATATAAACTGCAGTGGGTTTAGTGTTGGAGATATCGTGTGGGGCAAATACAGAAGACATCCCACATGGCCAGCTAAGGTATCAGATTTGAACAGAGTTTACCTACATATGTATATACCGGTTTTCAAAGGATTCAGATTTGAGCTCATTGTTTATAAAATAGTTTCATAACTCCAGATTTCCCTCTCTAGATTGTTGAGATACAGTCTGGTTTCGCCTGGTTGGATTACATTCAATGTGAAGGACCAGCTATAAGGACGGAGGTATCAAAAGTGTCACACTTTGACTGCCCTGGGTATGCAGGTCATGTGGACAGCGGGATAAATTCCCCTCTGTCAGGAGGCTTTAAACAGGCGTACAGGGAGGCCCATGAAGCTTTTGTCAAGCATCACGGGAGTGAGAGGGTACCGTTGATACACCTCAACTTCAACAATGGGTTAGTTAGTTCAGATTATTCACCCTGTATTACAATATTCGGCAATTCGATTGGATAAGACGTCCAGTAGTTCTCAGATTTAACCCCTTTCATCCCCCAGGGTGTACGCTACAGCCGAGGAACCAGTTTCACCCAGAATGGGCAGAAACCAACTCGTGTTCTTAATAGAGAAAAAGGGGATGAAAATCCTAACCGATATTTTGAAGGGTCGATTAAAGTCCCATTACCTGAAGAAGGTCCCTGTTGTTGGTTCCAGTCCCCTTTTTGGGGGTTTCGCCAAGACGCAACTTCAGGAGCAGAGGATTATTGATGCTGTACAGACGCTCCAACTTAAACTGGCGAATGAGTAAGTTTGTCAGGTTTTTTTAAAATTAGGGTGATCTAAAATATTTTTCAATCACCCTTTCTTAGTCAATCTGGATATTGTGAACCAAAAAGTTTTACCACCATAAAATATTACAGTTAGGGTCTTATCAATGACCTATATTTTCAGTCACAAAGACCTGTCACCAACCTTCAGCCTTGACGTGATCCTTCCCGAGTGTGTGATCCGCCTCATTATGGAAAAGCAGAAGTTATCATATCTCAAGGCAAGGGAACAGTACGAGAGCAGCACCTCAAAGGTAATTTTGTAAGACACCATTTATAATTATGTGTGGTTTGCTGAATTTATGCTAAAAGTGACTGAAAATTTTATTCTAAAAGTGACTGAATTTTTCAAAGATAGATTTATGCTTTCTAACTACCCGCACTTCTTTCCCAGTTGACCAAGAAAGAGCGAGAGGAGGCGAGGAATGGTTTACTACAGCCTCTCTCTGCTGAACGGAAGGCGGACCTCACAGAGACTTCTGCACTCATCCAACAACAACTCCGTGCACAACTACTTTCTCGGCCTAGCCCAAAGAGAAGGAGAACCAAATGAGGGGACAACATATTCTGAACTGAACTGATTTATTATTGAGAGATGGGGTGTCGTGTGTTTGTTGGTATTGGGGATTTTTAATTTTGACCTTTTTTCGCTTACAACATGTTCCAGTCACTTCTTATTCACGTCTGCACAATATTATATTATAACACTTTTCATTCAGGAACATTTATGTTAAAGCAGATTTTCAGTATGACTAGTAACAATCAATGTGTAAACTTTTGAAAACCTTATTTGATGCGTTATATCTATGTTTAGTTTGAGTTGTATTATATTTAATTAACACAACACCACGCAGTTTTCCTTGTTTATGTTCTTACCTCTTCTACTGTCTGGCTCTCTATCTTTCTACTTCCCTTTAAAAAGTCGAGGGTCACTAAATCAAACCCCTCTGGCTTTGTGCATCTCGTTACGTTGAAAATCGCCGTTGCATGCTTTCATTGTTTTCATAAGTCCCTCTTATGGTATGGGGATAGGGGTAACGTACATTGATTCTAATTGGAGGGGAGGAAAATTAAAATATAGTTAGAGCAGGTTCAGTAGAATCCTCATGCTCTCTCTCCTTGATCCCTGGGGTGGGTCGAATAGTAGAATATCCCTGTTTCAAGAGCTGATAAACCCCTCACGGTTCACCTTTCTCTAGGCATGCAAAATCTCCCTCTTTCATCTCTGATAAATTTCACTCTAGGCATGTCGAGACAGGTAGCAGTGAGGCAAGATATGCCTCCTGCGAAGGGCTATGCGCCCATTCACTGGAAGCGATACGCCCCAAAACGAACTATACCAGGCTACTTCCTTGCCTCCGTCTACTTGGGTGGCAGTATCTACTGCATCTACAAAACCATGCTTACCCGATTTGAGGCAACGTAAGTAACAAAGTATTTTAGGAGCAAAAACTACTAGGTCAACAACTTACAGCACTACGAGATTGTAGGAGTTTCTCTGCTCTATGCAGCTGCGAACTGAAGACTGATAACTACTAGTTGTCAGTATATAATACCGCATCCTTGCATTTCCTCTCTGATCTCTCCTTATACAATTCCCCCCTTTCGCCCCAAACAATGATCAACAAGTCCCACTTTTACTTATGTCCCCCTTTTCCTCTCTGAAGGGTAAACAAGTCTCACTATTACTGGATGCAGAGTAGGATGACCCCGTTCCTCATGGCTGAAGAGGACAGACGGTGAGTTAGCACGGCTCTTGCCTAAAAAGGCACTAAATATTATGACGTCATAAGGTCTTGTGACCGGTGACGTCATCACAGAGTTTACCACTCCATTAGTTACTCCTTCTTTCGTTCACACCGAATGAAGTATACCCCACCCTAATTATTACCGCTCACTAAAACAGACGATATGGCACCACATGTGGCGACATGAGTAACTTATCCACATGAAGTAGACTTGAGACCACTCTGCTCACTGCTCACTAATTGTCACTGCTCATTTTCAGAATGGTACGTGCCAGGAAACAGCACGAGAGCGATTTGAAACTCTTGGTTGGGGATGAGTGGGATGTTCACAGGAGGACAATGTTGAGGGAAGATCTGTTTGTCCCTTACTCCTCTCGGGAACTTCGGGTACTGCTCACTGACGATGAGAGGGTATCATTGGGAGGTGAGAGTTGTTGTAATGTGTTTGTAACATGTTTGTAACATGTTTGTAACTTGTTTATAACATGCTTGTAGCATGTTTGTTAATTGTTTGTAACTTGTTTGTAACAGTTTCGAAATGCTGCAACTATACATTTTCACCCTCTCAATTAACTGTCTCACCTGCTCTTATCAACCCCCCCTACTAGGCGAGCCATCTCGGTACAGCCGAAATGACCTGTTCACCAACTATTACTGGCAACAGGACGACTTTGAGGATCAATCACGAGAAATCTCTAACCAGAGAATGCGAGATTTGGATTGTTTCATGCCCGAGCTGGATTAGAGGAGAGAGAGGTCTTTTCGTGTAAATAGATGGGAGAAGATGTACTCTTTGAGAGAGAAAGAGAGATAGGGAATTGAGGTTGATTGGGTCATTATTGAGAGTGAAATGCGTGTGTGTTTTGTATACCTATTGTTCCCTCTAAGTATCTTCTAATTAGAAGTTATTCACTGTGAAAGGTACCAATGTTCTAAGTTATTGCGTCGATCAAATATTCACATCTCTCGTGAGTCTTAAAAACAATGTGTGCATGTATGTCTGTTTAAAAACCGTGTACTTTTCTCATGTACATCCCTCTCATCTATCCCTCTCTCCAAAGGAATGTAATGTAGTGGACAGTGTATAAAGACGAAATATGGTGTTTAGATGATAGACGTGCAGTTGACGGTTGATGGTGGGGGTGTTTTTATAGTGGGTAAAACCATCAAATGTGTGGTTACGTTACACAATCCTAATGATGAACCGGATAGACTGGCATGGGCTACTGGCCAAATATCTGGTCACCTCAAGTTAGTATGTAGTGATTACATTGATTGATCTGTGTTCCCTCAAAAGGGTATGTTTTCTTTCTTTCACTTCCCCCAAAAAGGGGTATTAAAATTGTCTCTCTCTCTCCCCAGGGTAGATGAAAGGAGAGTGGTAGTAGCACGAGAGGCTCACCCCCACACATCCTCCCCTGCATCTCTCTCTTCCTCCTCCCTCACCAGGCACGGATCTAATGACGGATTCTTCTCCTCAGACCCGGATATCCTGTTTTGTGATCTTGAAATGCCGCCAAATTCAACAAAAGTATGTCCATTTTGGCAGTGAAAACAGCTGACCTCCCAGCACCGAATATTCTTGCCCCGTGTTGCCCATTGCCAACCTCTCTTTCTGGAGCGCGCAATGCTAATCCACTCTGTTGTGACAAAAGGACACTCCATCAGCATTCCAATTTTACGCGCATTAAACTCCGTCTCTTATTGCAGGTTTTTACGTTCAGTGGAACCGTTCCGATCCACTTACCTCCCTCCTACCGTGGCTCTTATATTAAGTATAGCTACTTAGTACTTGTTGGCCTGCAGAGAGTCAACAGACCGGTGTCCTTGATTAGTCTACCAATTAGAATTATTAACCTACCTGGTAAGTTGACAGTTTTAACTAAAGTAATTCGTTTAATTCTGTTTGGCATATTTTAACTATAAACAGTCCATCCGGTAACCCTTAGCTAACTCACAACTATTTACAGGCATCAGTCATACTAATGGTCCATCCTCTACTGTAAAGGACCATCCCTTCGCTAAGAAGGAACCAACAATTAATTTTGAAGATATTTTTATGGACAAAGTCCAGGTTTGTAAAGCCCCAAGTGCAAGTAGACCTTGTTTTTGTTGTTGCTTGATCTAAAATGACCAGCGATTCGGTTTTTGATGGATGATAAACATTTACTTTCAAACACCTAGCCCCTTCCTCTCTCTCCTCAGTCGCTGTGCTGCAAGAAATCTCGTAGTTTTGAGGTTAAGACAAATGCGGGGTTGGTGTGTGTTGTTAGGTTGTCTCGCTCTGCGTACAGGCTAGGTGACCCCATAGAAGTAGGTCTGGAATTCGGGGATGTCTCTTGTGTTCAGGTTAGTCGGCAATTATATCACATTCTATGTTCTACACTTAATACCTCCGCAGTCTTGGCTCATGACATTTTTTGTTGGAAAATTCAGAGTTCTTTTGTCGACGACATCTTAATCATTTAAATGTTTGTCACCTAATGAGATCTCTATAACAGGTGACACTAAAACTCCAAGCAATGGAGACAATATCACCGGAACACGAGACAATCCCTGAAACAGACAGTCGGTTTACAACACACGATGTTACAACCATCAACTGTATCCACACTGCATCTACCTCGGCTTCACTTCACATCCCTCTCAACGTTGTCAACTCTTTCTCCACAAATCTAGTTCTGGTTCGATGGCAAGTACACTTTGAGTTTCTCATCTCTCAGCTGCAATCCTCGGGGGAGTTGGTTGATTTGGGGAACAATCTGGTTAGTGGTGAGATTGGGAGTGATTGTGAGTGGAGACCCCTACAGAGCGTTCCTGTTTCTACTTTAACGTGGGAGATGCCCGTGCGGGTTGTACCGACTATACCGCAGTACATAGCAACCATTGCGTGGCAACGGACTCAGGCTAAAGATACGGTGTGATGCATTATGTGTGTTTGAGAGATTGTTTGTATGTTTTTCTTCTTTATTTCTGTACATTGATATAATGGGTTAAATTGGGCTGAAATCACATGCGTATAAATTTCCCTCACTCCCTAGTTATCTAACACTCCTATATCCAATTATAGCCCCCATGTCTCCCACGTGATGATGTTCCTACTCCTACTTCTCACCACTCTCACAACAGCTGGGGAACAGGGTGCAGAGCACACCCCATGGGGCAGCAAGGCACGGTATAGTGTGGTTGCTGGGGATATTACCACCCACAAGTTCGAGTGTAAACCAGTGGCACTCTATAGGTAAGTTTTTTTTTCTCTATAGATACGTATTCACTGAATACTTTTTAGGGAACTATATACCGGATACCCCCCAACTTCACCTCTTGATAAATAATTATGGGTGAAATGAAAATAAACTGTTTGGTGAACTTTTCAAAGGTGTGAATTCATTAATATCTCCCATCGATATTTTAGTGTACATCGCCATGGTACGAGGAACATAGGAAAGAAAGTGATAGCCAGGATAGATCTTTTGGTAAAGGCACTCCGGGCACATTTCAAGAAACACCCCAACCCTGATCTCGAGTGGATTTATGGTAGGCTGATTTTCTTGATTTCCAATGTTCTTTCACTTCTTAGCTTTTTTATGGTAGGCTGATTGAAACTGAAAATGTATCCTATCACATATGATTCTCCCTCATATTCCATGCTATCTATCCCTCTAACCCCTTCTCTCTAGATTTCGTTCATCACCACAAGCGCAACAAGGACCTAGTGCTAGAGGGCTACGAAGAGCTCCACTCACAGGGTATCCGATTTAAATCTGCCTTCCCTGAGCTCCTCTCCTCTCCCTCTTCTGTCCAAGTAGGTAGTTCCTACAAGGGCCGCTGTATCAGCTCGGGTCTCTCATTTCTTTCTGGAGTATTTGGAAACACCTTCCGTCTCGAGAACGGCACCACAATCGAACACACGACAAAAGACATCAAGAGAGACTGCGGGCACATGTGCGGTGTTTATGCTCCTTTATCAAACGATGAATCATATCCAGTATTGCGGTTTAACCACCTTGATAACCACTTGACCCGGTACTACAAGGACTGTCAGAACTATGTGAAGAAGGAGAACACCAAGATGGTTTGGCAGAAGGAACCGAACGAGTGGTTAAACCACAAACAGATGCGGAATCTTAACGTGGGAGATGCCCGTGCGGGTTGTACCGACTATACCGCAGTACATAGCAACCATTGCGTGGCAACGGACTCAGGCTAAAGATACGGTGTGATGCATTATGTGTGTTTGAGAGATTGTTTGTATGTTTTTCTTCTTTATTTCTGTACATTGATATAATGGGTTAAATTGGGCTGAAATCACATGCGTATAAATTTCCCTCACTCCCTAGTTATCTAACACTCCTATATCCAATTATAGCCCCCATGTCTCCCACGTGATGATGTTCCTACTCCTACTTCTCACCACTCTCACAACAGCTGGGGAACAGGGTGCAGAGCACACCCCATGGGGCAGCAAGGCACGGTATAGTGTGGTTGCTGGGGATATTACCACCCACAAGTTCGAGTGTAAACCAGTGGCACTCTATAGGTAAGTTTTTTTTTCTCTATAGATACGTATTCACTGAATACTTTTTAGGGAACTATATACCGGATACCCCCCAACTTCACCTCTTGATAAATAATTATGGGTGAAATGAAAATAAACTGTTTGGTGAACTTTTCAAAGGTGTGAATTCATTAATATCTCCCATCGATATTTTAGTGTACATCGCCATGGTACGAGGAACATAGGAAAGAAAGTGATAGCCAGGATAGATCTTTTGGTAAAGGCACTCCGAGCACATTTTAAGAAACACCCCAACCCTGACCTCGAGTGGATTTATGGTAGGCACTAGGCTGATTGATACTACTGACAGTTTGAACTCAATACCAAAAATCCAATCAAGTTTGATGTTCCCCCATTAAAATTTTCCTGCTTCTAACCCTCTCTTCCCTCTAGATTTCGTTCACCACCACAAGCGCAACAAAGACCTAGTGTTGGAGGGCTATGAAGAACTCCATTCACAAGGGATCCGATTTAAATCTGCCTTCCCTGACCTCCTCTCCTCTCCCTCTACTGTCCAAGTAGGTAGCTCCTATAAGGGCCGCTGTATCAGCTCCGGGCTCTCATTCCTGTCCGGAGTATTTGGAAACACCTTCCGTCTCGAGAATGGCACCACAATCGAACACACGACAAAAGACATCAAGAGAGACTGTGGGCACATGTGCGGTGTTTATGCTCCTTTATCAAACGATGAATCATATCCGGTGTTACGATTTAACCATCTAGACAACCACTTGACCCGGTACTACAAGGACTGTCAGAACTATGTGAAAAAGGAGAACACCAAGATGGTGTGGCAGAAGGAACCGAACGAGTGGTTAAACCACAAACAGATGCGGAATCTGAGAAGGAGGATGCAGGACAAGCTGGGTGTAGATCTCACTGGGTTTGATATGGTTACCCTTCACATTATCTGTGCTTTAGAAACAGCAGTCCCCCGTCTTCACTCCCACTCCCACTTTTGTGATGTTTTCACCTCTCCTGACGATCTGTACATCACCGCGTTCTATCTTGATCTCCTTCGGTGGGCTGGTAAGATGATGCCTGAAGCAGTGGATTCTAGTTGTGTCCTACTCCAGGATGGTCTAGAATTCCTCCAAACTGGGACCGGGGCCAGCCTAAAGTTCGCCCACACTGAAACCATATTCCCCCTCCTAGCCAAGATTGGGTTTATCACCCAGGGTATAAGGCCCAAATCCGCTCTGAGGAGCCGGGAATTCTTCGGTGATCTCACTCCCCTGGGAGGCAATTTCTTCCTCGTTGCGTCAGAATGTGTTGGCGAGAAAGGTCGGTTTATTGAGGCGTTCCTAAATGAAAATAAAGTGGAACTACCTTCCTGCCCCTCCCCGTGCAAACTAGAAACCTTGGTGAAAACCTTTCCCCCGGAGAGTTGTAATTTTGAGGAGATTTGCACCGATACCTCCTACGGGTTTATCAGTCTGTATTCACTTCAGCTGAGTCTTGTCACTCTTCTGGCCATTGGAATCTTGGACTACCTACGGAGGACTGTTTGGAACATGTAATTCTCTATTCTCGAGACCAGCAAACGACCGAATCAGGAAGAAATGATCCCTGATTGGCTGACAACCAGTCATGTGACATAAATAACGAGTTCCGATTGGTTGTTTACTTGTGTCGGTCGTTTCCTGCTCGAGACTGGTTAGGAGCTTTAGTAATACTGGGTTGTTGAGAAATGGGAGTAATCTGGTTCACAATTCACCTTCTTTTAACCCTCCCACATGTTTTATTCCGCTGGGTCGGATCAACTTATATAAAAGACTCAAATTCATCTATAAGTGAGGTAACAAAAGACGTTTCTGGTTTCAAAAGTATAGATAGAATCGGTTTGTGTGGGATTTTTTGGTTTTGGGGTTTGTCACTTAAACAATTTATTACATTAGAAAGTTAATTATTTATGGTTTGTTTGTGTATAAGTAAGAAGTAAGAACGTTATTTAATTCGTTATTAATATTTTTTATACATTGCGAATTATACCAACACTAAGTATTTTGTTTTAAAAGTTGTAGTTTCTATCTGCACTTTCCTATCCTCACTAACTTAACCAACTCTTTTTATAGCCACACCATGGCTCGAAGTAGTAGTTCAGACAGCTCTTCATCGCGGCAAAAACAACGCCACGACTCCTCATCCCCAGAGAAAGGGCGACGTCATGACTCCTCCCCAGAGAAAGGGCGACGTGCCCGTCATGACTCCTCCCCGGAGCGACGTGCCCGTCATGATTCTTCTGATGAGGATAACAGAACTCACCGTGACTCACCCAAACCTCGAAAACGGCATGATTCATCTGGAGACTCTGACAAGAAGTCCCCTAGTCCTCCGTCATCCTCAAAAACAAGGAGGCAGACGAAAAGGAAGGATCGGAGGAGGCGGCATGATTCATCTGAAGATGAGAAGAAGTCTGGGAAGGGAAGGGCCTCTTCTTCTTCCTCAGAGCGCGATACCCCGCCAAGAAAGGGGGCTGCAGGGACACCTCCAAGAAAGGGGAATAAGACCCCACCAAGGGATAAGAGCGAGGACGCTGGTTCGAGTTTTGTTCATCGTGAAATAAGGTTGGTAAATGGTAGAGTGTTACCCATAATTTACGCTTCTTAATCTTATTCAGTGTTTATTTGATCACCACCCAATCTTTCCATGAGGACCCCATCCATGATTAATTAGTGACAATCCCTCCCAACTTAGTGACGATGAAGGGACGGTCAAGATTCAACCCACTGAGGATGACCTCTCATGGTTCGCTTCTAAACGTGCCACCACCAAGAAACGTCCCGCTAATGAAGGTAAACTAGTTGTTTCATCCACTCTCGGTGAAAACTACCCATTGCATTGGCTGATAGATATTTTAACTGTTTCCCCCCTTTCATCCCAGAAGATGACTCGGAGGACGAGGATGAGAGGAAGAGAAAGAAGAAGGGGAGCTCCGATAGTTCTGTAAAGTACGTGACACCTACAAAACCCTCCCTTGTTTGTGTGGCCTATCAAGCCCTTAAGTTGATCAAATCTGGTAAGGTGTTTAGTGGGTGTTGTAAAGTTGGGAGAAACTGATTCTACTCGACTGGAACGTATTACTTGTAAGTTCTGTGCTTAGTAGAAAAGATTAGGGTAGCCCTGCTGTTGACATACCATGAAAGGATTCAAGTTGTGTTTGCTTGGCTTTCCGCCACTGTCTGAAACTGGGAGAATTTGGGTTGGGTTCACACAACTCATTAGTATGATAAGCTAATATAATCCTGTTTCAGGAGCCCAGCACATTCACCTGACGACGAGATAAGATCTCGAACGCCAGAGGTAGAGCCTTTGAAACCTTACACTGAAGACAGGATTGAAGGCGCTCACAGGTTTGATTTTAACATCGAGGCAATTATCAACCAACATGATGTCTTTTGTTTTATGTCTCAGCCAGTATGATGGTTAGGTCTCGACTAATCTTAAACTCTCTCTTTAGTGATAATGATGAGAAAGATCGTGGTGAGGAAGATGGAGATCAACCGAACGTGTATACAGAGGACAGAATCTCTCCTGACAGGTTGGTGGTCAATATAGTCCCTGCAACATAATTTCCCTACAATTTTCTACCGACTCAAGTCAGTTGCTAAATCCCCTTCTTTTTGCAGGAAGAAGGAAGGTGAGAAACAGGAAGGGTGGTTTAAGGAAGACTCCCCGGAGAGAGAGCCAGTACACAACCGGTTAGGGGAGGTGAAACGGAGTAAGAGTAAAGAACGGGGCAGCAAAGATAGGAACAGGAGCGGAAGTAGGGAACGGCGTAGCAAGGAGAGGAATAGGAGTAGAGATAGAAGCAGAGGGAGACGTGATCGAAGCAGGGATAGAGGTCGAAACAGGCGGGACAGAAGTGGAGAAAGACAGCGAGGTGGTGAACGGAGGTTCAGGGAAGACCGACGCCGAGACAGAGACCGTGGTGACAGAGGTGATAGGGGTGACCGGGGTGACAGAGGCGATAGGGGTGACCGTGGAGGAGATAGGAGACCAGAACATAGATTCCGAAACCGTCGTGAAAGAGGTGATGAAGACAAGGCTGAACAAGATGCCAAGAAAAAGGAGCAGATGCTACCTAAAAAGCCTAAACCTGAAGACAATCCAAATGCGATGAAATCTGGTGGAGCCTACATGCCACCTCACAAACTCCGTGCAATGCAAGCTGCGATCGAGGACAAAACCTCTGAACCCTATCAGAGACTAACCTGGACTGCACTCAAGAAATCCCTGAATGGTTTGGTTAACAAAGTGAACACTGAAAATATCAAGGAGATTGTGGTGGAGCTATTCGGGGAGAATTTGGTCAGAGGCAAGGGGTTGTTCGTGAGGAGTATCATGACTGCCCAAACCCAGGCCACACCCTTTACTAACGTCTATGCGGCAATGGTAGCGGTGATAAACACCAAGTTTCCTGATATTGGGGATCTCCTTCTGGACAGGCTGATATTACAATTCAAAAGATCTTATCTCCGAAACCAGAAGGCTATCTGTCAGAGCACCGTTATGTTTATTGGACATCTAGTGAACCAACAGGTTGCTAACGAGATCTTGGTTTTGGAAGTCCTAACTCTTCTATTAGAGAAAGCGACACCTGACAGTGTGGAGTTGACAATAGCCCTCCTGAAGGAGGTCGGGCAGAGATTAGACGATCTCTCCCCCCGGGCCATGCATGGCATATTTGATAGACTCAGATCACTACTCCAGGAGGGTGATCTAAACATCAGGGTGAAGTACATGATTGAGGTGATGTTCGCTGTGAGGAAGGATAAGTTTAAGGATCACCCCACATTTGGGCCGGGTTTGGAACTGGTTGAGGAAGAGGATCAGATAACACATCTCAAGACACTGGATGATAAGGTCAAGGGGTTGGAGATATTGAATGTGTTCAAGTTTGATCCTGATTACGCGGAGAGTGAGGCTAAATATGCTCTGATCAAGTAAGGAATTCTAGCCGAGTGCTCTTATTATCAATTAATTATCCGGGGGGGGGTGGTCATGTTAATGTTAATGTTTCATGAAATTTTTCAAAATGTTAACATTAACATTATTAACATTCTTAACATTATTAACATTATTAACAAAAAAAGAAAACTTTTTAGAAATTGGCCCGATAAAGTTATTGAATGTTGCGTGAGTGGCAGTCTAGCTTAGCAAGAATGTTGCTCTATATTTTATACACATGTACAACTATTTGTTGCACAGTTTGGTGGTCCGGCATACAAGTTTT
>AVPN01000504.1:0-12709 GCA_000695325.1 Pleurobrachia bachei | reverse complement strand
TTTTTTCATCGATAATCGACTCTTTGGACAAAAGAACATTATGTTCAACGTTTTTGTTGAAAGAAAGATGAAAAAATTTCCAAAATCAATTTTTTGATCAACGATTGAAAATTTGCTTCGCTGCAAATCCTTGTGTTTTTTTATAAAAATTTATTTTTGAGATTTTCGTCGATTTAAGATGAATTCATGAGTACTCGTTAGTTTTTAAGGTTGGAAAATGTGTATTAGGGTCAATTGACGTCAATTGCGGTTTATATTGGCTATTTTTTATTAAAGTTTACACAATGGAGCAAATCGCTATGTAAGGTCGTTGTAAACCTCCTTAGGGGCTAGGGCTATAAAATATCTATCGTGGATACGGGTAGTTCCTCGTGGGAGATAGTGAGTTTATGATAGAAACACCTAAACACACCTAAACACTTAAGATAGCTATAAACCGACTGAAAACACCTAAAACGCGATTTTTGTTAGTTTTGTTAACTTTGTTAATTTTGTTAATGTTTCACCAAGTCATTTGTTAATTAACAAAACATTAACAAAATTAACATGACCACCCCCCCAATTATCCCCAATTATTTATTACTACTTGGTATGACAACACCATCTGTCTCCCCCTCAGGAATGAAATCCTCGGATCTGACAGTGAAGATGGTGATGATGACGATGACGATGACGACGAAGATGATGACGAAGAAGAAACAAGCAATGCAATGGAGATTACAGATGCAACTGGAGCCAACATGCAGGCCATACGGAGAACCATTTACCTTACCATACAGGTACTGTACATCTAGTGGAATACTGATCCGTCAGATCATCTTTAGCAAATTCAGCACTTTGTTTCCTCTTAGAGATCTAAACCACATCTTAACTGATCTCCCGTACCTTATTTTTCACGTTTTGTTGGTCCCAGCTAGTCCGTTAACATTTCCTTCCCTTCCCCAGAGTTCCCTGACATTTGAGGAGTGTATTCACAAGTTGGGCAAACTGCAGTTCAAACAGGGACAGGAGAAGATCCTTGTGGAACTGATTATTGAATGCTGCTCTCAGGTAACAAACAGAGGTTTGAGGTTGCCTTGGTGACCAATGGTACCATAGCAATCCTTCCCCTACAGTTTGGAGTACTTGGAGGATTTAACCATCTGCTTACTCTCCTTTACAAATTAACTGTAATCACCTAACATGGTGATTTGTTCTCCAGGAGCGCAGTTACAACAAGTTTTACGGTTTATTGGGAGAGAGGTATTGTCGACTGAAGAAGGAATATATTCCCATGTTTGTTGAAGTTTTCCAGGTGAATTAATTAACTATATTTTGATTTATTTAACTAATTAATTAATTTACTAATCAATTTAATTAACTAACTTTTTAACTAAGCACATCTAACACGGCCCCATTTGTTTTAGGATCAATTTGAGCAAATCCACCGCCTGGAAACTACAAAGCTAAGAAATGTTGCCTGCTGTTACGCTCACATGCTCTATACTGATGCCCTACCATGGACAGTGTTTTCTATCATCAGACTCACTGAAAACGAAACAACCTCCTCTAGGTTAGTTTACCACTAAAATTCATTGTTGGAAGCTTTTTCCCCCTCTCAGAGACAAATAATGTTGCTGTAGCTTGCGCAAAGATAGGTTATTACCGGTTTTGTATCCATCCCGGCAACTTCCTGAAACACTACATTTCCTCTTCAGTCGAGTGTTTATAAAGATTCTCCTACAAGAGATAGCCAGTCAGATGGGCGAGAAGAAGATGAAAACTAGATTTTCAGATGCCACCATGCAGGTCTGCTTCGAAGGGCTCTTCCCTAGAGATGATCCACGAAACACGAGGTAATCATTACTCCCTCCGATACAGCATAGATTGTATATCGCTCGTTTTATCAGCAAGTATGCTGAACCTCTTTTAATAATGCAAAGGAAGGTTAGACATAACAAGCCGATATTTTATACCACATCGTTAGAAAAATGTTAGGGGAAGTGTCATTAATATTCCCCCTACTATCAGGTTCTCCATCAACTACTTTACTGCAATTGGCCTCGGATACCTCACTGAGGACCTCAGAGAATGGCTAAAAACGGCCCCAGTCCCAGTTCCCACCCTGGAGGGTTTGGGTAGTGGGTCTTCCTCTTCTTCAGGCTCTGATGACTCGTCTTCCAGTGATTCTAGTGATTCTTCTAGCGACTCATCATCAGGTTAGTAACTTTCTTTGAGCTTGGAAGTTGAGAACAGGTACAATACTGCTAGACCAACCCCAAGGAACCGCACCAAACTCACAAACTAGCATCTAGGAGTTTTTCACACTTCCCCACATTTTACAGACGACGAAGAGAAGGCATCTAAAAAGAAGAAACCAACCAAGAAAAAGGAGGAGCGATTACCCACTCCACCTCCCCCTCCTGTTGACATGAGAGGCCGGAGACGACCTGTCAACATGATGGTGGACTACAGTGCCAAACCTGAAGAGGAGGATAGATCGGACAGAAGAAGAGGGGAAGAGGAGAGATCGGAGAGGAGAAGAGGGGAGGAGGAGAGATCAGGCAGGAGAAAAGGGGATGAGGTGAGATCGGATCGGAGAAGAGGGGATGAGTCTCCAGCGAAGGAAAACCGGAGGAATGATCGACGAGATGATGATAGGAGAGAACGGAGCAGGGATGATCGAAGAGAGGACCGGAAGAGAGATCGAGATAGTCCTCCCGCTAAGAAAGACAGACGGGCTAGAGAGTCCCCTCCTGCTGAGAGAAGGAGACGAGAATCTCCTAAACCCGAGAAAAAGAGGCGAGAAGAAAGGTCTAGGAGGTCACCGTCTGAAGAGTCCCCACATGAGAGAAAGAGGCGAGAATCTCCACCTGCTCAGAAAAAGAAAAAACGAGAAGAAAGATCTTCGTCTGAGGGTTCTCCGCCTGCTGAGAGAAGGAGGCGAGAGTCTCCACCTGCTCAGAAAAAGAAGAGACGAGAAGAAAGGTCTAGAAGATCACCGTCAGAGGAAGAGGTGAAGAGTAGAGGGAGACGCTGAGCTGTTGTTATACTATACCTGTTCTTTTTTATCCGAAGAGCTGAGCTCCTACTTGATATTTTATTAATAAACTGACTTTTATCACATTACTAATTGGGTTGTTTGTAGTCATTATTCCCTACCTAATTCCCTTCACCGGACCCTCTTTCCCTTCCGGCTTCTGCCTATCCCTCCCTTTTTCCCAGGCTGCCGACTCTACCTCCCTTTCAAAACCCACCTCTCTCACATAGCTCATGGAGGACGGAGATGGGTCTGTACGGCATTGTTCCCTCGAGGCCTGTTCAGAAGCTCTCATGGCCGCGATATCACCCGAGTATTCCCGTTTTAAACAGGCCGAACAACTGATACAACAACTCGAGACACAACGAAACTTCTTCCCCATTCTAGCAGTAAGTTTAGTAGAACTATTCTTATTCTGTGAAGATGCTCGAACATTTGATCAGGGTGACGTGAGGATGCCTTATCCAAAAAACATACCCTGTAACACAATGTGTCTATTTCAAGCACGTTGTTGATAGTTTTTATAATTATCAACCTCCCCATCTCTAGGAGATATCAGTAACGGCAACATTTCCCCTGGATGTCCGGCGGATGTCCGCTATTTGTCTGAAGAATGGGGTAACCAAGTTCTGGAGATCACTCTCTTCCAAGTACGTCTTTCTTTCCCCCAAACCCAACCACCCCCGGTACAACCCCTCTGATCATTTGATAATATCCAGCCTTCAACCATGTGTCCGTCGCTTGAGCAACCGATCAATTGTAATGGCCAGGACCACAAGTTTAACCAAAGTACATCCCTGCAGTTCGTTGTGTAAAGAAGATAAGACGAAGATAAAGGAGGTACTACAGAAGGTTCACCTTGTCGAGGAGAAGATGGTATTTGAGCAGCTGATTGTGGCCACCACCAAAATAGCCCGATATGATTACCCTAAATTGTGGCCTGACCTTACTCCTTCTCTTGTTGGGGTAAGTGGTACACTGATTAGTAGCTGTCCGATTTATTAGTTTGTCAGGTCTCTAGAAGAAAGTACTCTACTAAGTAGCCTCCCAACTCATATTTCCTTTGTTAATTGTTAGTCAACATATTTTAAACCCACAGGTCCTAAACAGCTCGGAATCAGAGGAAACTAAACTCCGATCACTGATAATACTGTACAAGGTTCTAAAGGAGTTGAGTAGCAAACGTCTCATGGCTGACAAGAAGAATTTCAGAGAAGTGAGTACCCAGAAATACCAATAGTTGCACCTCCCAAAACTATATTCATATTGGTCTGCGTCCAGGGGAAAGCCTCTTGGGCTAGATCCTGTTTAAGGTTCATTTCAGCATCTTATCATAGTTTTCCTAATCTCGACACTCTATAATTGACACAGTTCCCTTTTTTAGACGACGCAACAAGTGTTCCCTCTCATTGGAACTCTCTGGCAGACCTACCTTGGACATCTCCAGTCAGCCCCCTCACTTCCCCTTCTCCACCACTGCCTCACCTCCCTAAAACTCCTCCGATCCTTCCTAACATATGGGTTTGAAGACATCACCCAGGCAGGGGTATGTTTAGAGGAGATTATAAAACTAGCAACACCCCAACTAGAACACCGCCTAACCCTGGCTGCAGACCCCAAACTATCACAAATCTATGACAAGTATTTGAAGGTCATGGTCCGGCTCCTGAACAATGTCCAAGAGAAACACCCCCGGTTTTTTGGACGCTACCTTGAACCTGTCCTGGAGTTTGCCTATCAGATATCATTTGTTCACGGTGATCACCTTCACACAGATCTGGTGGCTCAGAGCTTGCACCTTCTTAGTGATATTGTCAGTAATGAAACGTATGATGTGTTCAAACTCAGCAACAAGGGTGTCGATGTGGGCCAGGAGGAAATAGGGTTGATGAACACCCGAAATTCATTTTTCAGCGAGGAGAGACTTCACACCATGACTGATCGGTGTATCTCTCACAACCTCAAACTAACTCCCGTGGAACTTCAAGACTGGCAGGAATGTCCGGAGGAGTTCTCGTTTGAGGAGACACGCCATGTGGAGCTGTTCTCAGTTAAAGCTGCTTCGGAGCACTTTCTACTAAACCTCACGGCCACATTCCAAGATATTGTCTGCCCTTATATCGTTACCCTGGTTACGGAGTGCTCGAAACATGATCGATCCAATTTGGAGACAGTGCTTATGATAGATTCAGTTTACTCAGTCACCGTGGTATGCTCCTACGACTTGTTTGATTATTTGGACATTGAGACTTGGTTTACCACACTTCAAAGTGAACTAAAACAGGAGGGGCCATTTTGTACCATCCTAAAGAGACGGATTTTGGAGGTTATTGGACGATGGGTGACCATTAAACTCTGTCAAGATCGCCACCCTGCTGTGTATGAGCTATGTATTGATCACATGAGCAGGTCACATGATCTGGTTGTGAGGCTGACTGCTGCCAGTGCTCTGGAGGCGGCAGTGGGGGATTTTGCGTTTTATCCGAGTAGTTTTAGTGGGTACCTGAAGGGGGCGGTGGAGCGGTTATATGATCTGCTGATGAGTGTTCAGGAGTGTGAGACAAGGGTGAGGATTTTGGGTGTACTGAATTCAATCATTGTCGGATGTAGCAAACATGTGAGTATTAATTCTTGAATTTAACTGACATGATTCACTCTTCACAGCCAATCTTTATTATCGATACCATACATACCACAGTATTGGGAGTATTACATTTCTAATCCTCCCCCTATTTCCCCAGATAAAAGGGTTTGTGGGTCCCCTTATCGAGTGGTTACCGGGCCTGTGGACTGTTGCAGAGGACCACGTCATGCTCCAAACCCAACTCCTACTTACTGCTAATAAACTCAGTCGGTGTTTATTGGAGGATAGTGTCAAGCTATACCCCTTTACTGAACCTGTACTGGTGTATGTCATGACTAAGGTACGCGAGAGAGTTGGGGGTTTATAGCGGGGGGTGTTAGAGTTTGTGGTTAGCTGCTCTACTAAGTTGGTGGCTGTAAATCGTTTTTCAGTTTTGGAGTTTGAACCGATAATTAAAAACAAGTTTTCAAACAGGACCCAGAGATGCTACTACTGGAGGATGGTCTAACACTCTGGCTGACTCTAGTAGAGAATGCTCCCTGTACAACACCACACCTGATAGACCTCCTGGAGGGTCTGGATAAGTTGTTGCAGTTGGGGAGTGAGAGTCTGAAGACAACACTCCATATCGTGGAGGCTACCATTCTACTTGATCCGCCTGCTGTCACAACCGTGAGTTGTTATGGGGGTCACTAACAGATGCTTTCCTACCAGGAGATCAGCAATAAAACATAGTTTACACTTCCATCCAATTCTACTTAACTAACAAAATATCTCGTTTCAGAGGTTCGGTAGTGCCTTGCTAAGTGCCTGCTGCAGGCTCTACCCGGATGTATCAGGAGAGGCCCGGGTCCTTATCACCAGTATCTTCCTAACCCTCCTGAAAACTGTTCCTGCCAAGAGTTGGCTGGCCGAGTTCCGAGGGATGTTCCATATTGTCATAAACAGTTGTAGAGATATTGAGACTGCGGATTATACTAAGGTACGGGAGATGCCCCACAGAGATAACAGATTATACCCTGATAACTACTCAAAAGTAGGTGTACTCGTTTTTTATTATTTATCCCTGTTTTACTCTCTTTCGCCACGTACATTCAGCGTGGCAGCTTGTAATTTGGCTAGTTAGAAGAATACAGATTCCCCCCTCTCAGGTATTTTCGAACAACATATTTGTCATTTCATACTTGATAATTCTGGATCTGCCACTATTTACACAAATTGTGGGTTCCTTCAACGATCCAAACCTTCTCAAGACCATCGTTCAGGTAAAGGGGTGCTCGAATAGCCAAAGCTGGTACCCCACCGCCAACATCTAACTCTAAAATCGTGTGTTCATATGCCCAGCAAAGCCTGTTAAGTAACTAACTCGACAAAACAGAACTTTCATCTCTGGCTCCCTTTTTCAGAAATGGTTAGACCACACTGTCCACTTTTTCCGGATGGAACACCACAAGTTATCCTTGTTGGCATTGTTAACTCTCGCTGCCAGCAATACTGAACTAGCCAAATACTTCTTTGGGTAAGTTTAAAGAGGTGCCCCTTCCTGGGAGGGGTGGGGTGACAAATTGTGGCGCATCTTGGAATTTATGCAATTTCTTTGAAAACAGCTGCAAAACACTCCTTCCTTCCAGGGACATTATCAGGGTAATGGCCACGGCTGTGAGGAAGTGTTCAGAGACAGATGATGAGGGAAACAAATACGACTGCTTGATGAGGAAATTAAAAACTGAAAGTGATTATCTCATGGGTAAGTTGTCATGGTAACGATGGTTAAGAATCCCAGCTGTCATAGTAACCAAGCGTAACCAGGGTTAGCAGCCCCACTATCACTATGGTAACCATGTTCTAACTGCCATATTTTCAGAAGAAACACAGGACTACCAACGCCGGAAAGCGCTAACAGAAGCTGATGTGACATCTAAAGTTGACATTCTTGTCTTTGTGCGATCGAGAGTTGCAGAAATCCAGCAATCGATTGGTTTGGAGGCATTTTATAAACTCTCAGAGGGAATTGATAAATCTATAACTGAACAGATCACCGAAATATTATCGTAGCGTGGGTGCAGAGTAATATTATTACTATTTGTGTGCTGTGTGTGCTGTGTGAGTGGGTTTGGTTTGGTTGGTTTGTAATTTTTTGGTGCTTTTAGCTATTTATTTTTTGTCCGGTTTTTAGCCTATTTTTGACCAAAACACCTCTCTTCTGTACATTGTTCTCTCTCCACACTAACTCAACTATCTCAATAGCCATGCCTGCTTCAAGTGTTATCGCTCCTAAGAAGCCCCTCATCAGTCTGATGGGACGGTCCCTGCCAAGGAACTACAAAAGGTAAGGAATTCAAACACTTCATTTGACTCATGAGTTTTATTTAAGATTATTTTCCCTCTGCTTGATTTTCTTTTCCTAATTTTCCCATCTTTCTCTATCAGCATTGGAACTCTGGCCACCTGGGGTCTAACTGGTACCGTGTTTGTCTTCTGGCTGTTTGACTACAGCAAGTTTGCTAAGAACCTCCCCTACTACAACACCAAGTTCAACCATCCCCTCCCCACCGGACCCCTCAAATAAATCAATGAAGTGAAGAAGAGACTCAAATGTAACTTATTACAGTCCTGATCATGTTTAGTTAGTTTGCGAGTTGTGTTTTCGGTTGCTCCTTAGAATTTTCTATACACAAAACACCGTGTTTTACTCCCCCACTCCCTTTTCTCCACCTTCTCCGACCGTCTATCATCCTCTATAATCCCCTTTAATTTCTATCAAACAACGTACTTGTCTAGCTTGGTTTATGAAAAGGATATAATGAACGTGGTAGTTAGAAGGACGGTGGCCACGATGGTCAGCGGTGGACATCGACCCCTCATTACCTTTCCTCCCCGGATACCCTTCCAACCCACACCCCTTCCTGACATACCTGTCAATGCAGCTGCTGCCTCTATACCGGTAAGAACTACTGGAGGTTGTTTTGATCTTTGAAGACATTCAATTGATATTGCTTGTGATTGGTGATTCAATCGCTGCCCTGATTGGTCCAGTTTTCCAGCCATTTTCTAAACACCAATTACCCTCCAGGTTGACTCTGCCCCTTCGTCTGGTGGATCTCGTGTAGTGTTGGATGACATGCCTGCCCGATACAGGAGACGGCAAATTGACCAACTAGAAATGGACTACATCAATGTAAGTAATGACTGGTGATCTTTTAAGCTTGTCGAGACTCGAGTTTGAGGTCATTCGTGAACTCGAGGCTGGTTTGAAACGACCTATGTCTGTATATAATATCTCTTTGACTAACCCTGTTTCTCTATATCAGTTAGGTGGACTGCCTGAGTAACATAACACTGGAGAATCTCTGTTATACATGTGATAAAGAGGAGTCTATCGTTTTGGGTAGAGAGGTTATATTGGATAGGACAAGATCTTATTTTGTACATAATTCTAGTGAGCTTGTTAATGTTTATTTGATATCATTCTGAAAAATCGGCTGTATCAATTCAGACTTATTCTGATGCAGATCATCCTCAACTACAACTCTAACAACTTCCCCTCTCTTTAGCTCAACAACATGTCAGTGCCAAAAAACAATCTAGCGGAACAAATGGCACTTTTAGCTCAGAAACGTGCCAAACTAAAACCTGCCCTCATGCAAAAACGGAAGCGCCATGATTGTCCCCCAACCCAAACGAGCCGCAACATCATCCTCTTTCTCTGCCCTGGACCAAACCAGTATCTCCCTCCCTACCTCGTCTCCAAGTGACCATCTTTTTAACAGTCCCACGCCTGCATCCGCTGCCCCATCCAAAACTAGCATGTCCGGGTTGTTTGAACATGAATCAGATGATGATTTTGCAGAATTTCAACCCACCCAAACAAAGACACCTGTCCGGAAATCCAATCTTCCACCCGATCCCCCTAACATCAAGGCACCTACCAATATCAAGGATAGTATATTTGATTCTGAAACCAGGAAGGAAGAAGATGATATACAAGTCATATCAACCAAAGATTCCCAGACGACCTTCAACCAGAAACCCACCAAACCAATCACTATTGACTCTACACCTCCTCCTAAGGTCGCTACTGGTTTCCACACAGTGGACGATTACGTGACGGAACCTAAAAAACCTGCCTCGTTTTCCAGAAAATCAAGCTCCCTAGCTAGCCCGGAGAAGAGCCTGCTAACAAAAGTCCAACCTGCAGGGAAACCGACGAAAAAGATAGGAAACCTCTCCCTTTCTGCCACAAAATCAGTCCCCACTCCCTGGCGGTATGTGAGTGAGACACACTATCGTCTTTGTCAGCAGATATGTGATCTGATTGCTACTGATTTGGATCCTCTCAAGTTACCGGAGCTGAGAGAGCTACAAAGTAGACGGTTGGATCTGCAGAATGGGATTGAGAGTGGGACTGCTGGGTTGTCTACCACTGGGGGAGAGGAGCTGTTTGAGAGGGATTACCCTGAGTATCCGGAAATGGGAGAGGAGGAGAAGGGATGGTCTGAACAGATGGTGAGTGAGAGATAGGGAGAGAGATGGAGCAATAGAGATCAGATTGAGAGAAAGCTTGTGACATGCAATATACCCTGTCATTTTGAAAAACATTTTATTTTTACACTGTCATCATTATTTCTCATACCATGTTTTCGTTGCAGGATCTCGATAACCCCGGTCGATCAGACTCTCCACCCGCCCACTATAACCAAATCGTGGATTCTCCACCCGCCCACTATAACCAGTTTAACGACTCTCCACCTGCCCACTATAACAATTTTGACGACTCTCCACCCCCTTACAATCCTCCTACCACAACAACAACTCCACACACAATCATTGATGATGATGATGAAGATGGTTTCAGTGATGTTGATATAGATGATGACTGTGTTGCTGCGGTCTTGGCTGCCAGCCAGAAACCTAGAGGTGGTGGCGAGGATGATTTTGGAGGGGGAGATCAATCTTTTACCGCCAGCCAACTCACCACGAACACCAAGGTTTGTATTCACCTCTCTCCCAGATTTGCTTATACTAAGGTTTACATTCACTGACTCCCCAGATATAAATCGGATCACTTATCATTACCACCTCCCTCTCCCAGATATCTGATCATGAAGAACTCGCCAGGACAGATTTCCCCTTCTCAAAGAATCTCCTAGCAGGCTTCAAAGCTATCTTTGGTCTTCACAAGTTCAGGAAGAACCAACTGGAGTGTATGAACGCAACGATGTTAGGTAGGGGATAATACTATATATATCCATTATCCAGTTGGACGAATTATTTGTTCTTCCTGGGACCAAAAAACTAATAATTGTTCATCGCCCAGGCCAGGATTGTTTTGTGTTGATGCCCACAGGAGGGGGTAAAAGTTTGTGCTACCAACTCCCTGCTATCCTAAAGGATGGAGTTACTATTGTCGTCTCGCCCCTCAAGTCCCTTATCCAGGATCAGGTCCAGAAACTCGTCCAGCTAGGGGTAGGTGACGACAAGTATTCAGAGTATCCAAAACAAATAACATTTTAGTGAAACTTTTCTAGTTGCCTATTAGCAACTATATTCATATTCACTTTAATCTCCCTTTAGATCTCGTTTCTCTCCACATCCCCCTACATTTGATATCTCCCTCCAGATCCCCGCATCACATCTGAGCGGCACTCTCACCGCAGCCCAGTCTCTCCAAGTGTTCAAGGATCTTAGCAGCAGGGTCCCCTCTATAAAGCTGCTCTACGTTACCCCTGAGAAAATAGGGTGCTCCCAGCAACTCAAGGACTGCTTCAAGAGCCTTTACAACCGGGATCTTCTTAACCGGTTGGTGGGGGGTTGTGAATTTGAAAGCTTTATTGGCATTTTATGCGAGCTCTCCTCCAATTCTATATCCACGTGCCACTTTGCCGGCAGTAGAGTTTGTTACTCAACAAATACCAGCGAATAGTAGAAACCTAATCCCCCTCTTATCTCTAGGTTCGTGATAGATGAGGCCCATTGTGTGTCCCAGTGGGGCCATGATTTCAGGCCCGACTACACCAAACTTCACCCTCCGTGAGAGTTACCGGACAGTACCAATCATGGCCCTGACAGCTACTGCTGCACCACGTGTTAGGGCTGATGTGCTACATAATCTCGTTCTTAACAACGCTAAAGTGTAGGTATTGTACTGCGAATCATATTGTTGTTGAGGGAGTCTGAAAAACACAAATCTACAATCGTATACTCTGTTATAATAGTCGATTGGCCGATTTACTAAACTTAAGTGGATTGTTTCTTTTCAGGTTTATAACGAGTTTCAACAGAGTCAACCTCAAGTATATCCTGACCCCAAAACCTAAAAAGATTTACTATAGTGGTGTCCTAGAGCTGATCAAGAAGTCTTATGCCAGGAAATGTGGCATTGTCTATTGTCTCTCTCGGAAAGAATGCGAGGAGGTAACTATATTTCATCTGTTGTTTTTTTGTCTACGCATTTATCTAACCCCTTCCTCCATCCTTCCCCGTTGCTATCCAACCCCTCTCTTCCCCTCTCCTTCCTTCCTTTCCCCTCCTTCCTAGCTCCATAGTATTGTCTAACCTTCCTCCCTCACTCTCTAGTGTGCAGATGCCCTGGTTCAGGGAGGTGTCCAAGCCAGGCCCTACCACGCAGGACTCACCGACATCCAACGATCAACCATTCAAAAGCAGTGGATTGATGACGTGGTCACGGTGGTTTGTGCCACTATTGCATTCGGTATGGGCATTGATAAACATGATGTCCGGTTTGTCATACATCACACCTTGCCTAAAAGTGTGGAGGGCTTCTATCAGGAGAGCGGCAGGGCTGGTAAGTAGGGGCAGAGGTAGAGGGGGTATCAATGTGTGTGTGTAGAGAGGAGAATTCATAGATTAGCCGTTAGAAGGGGAACTCAAAAGTTGCTTGATGCTTCATATCAAAAAATGTGCCTCCAGTCCTTCCTTCTACTAAAGCTCTGACCTTCCAATAATCCCAACTCTAACTCCCTCTCTCCCCTAGGTCGTGACGGTGATCCGGCAGATTGCATCCTGCTGTACAACTACTGTGACGTCAGTAGAATAAAGAACATCATCATGATGGATGATTCACCTAACAGCAAGGCTACACGACA
>AVPN01000502.1:6642-49274 GCA_000695325.1 Pleurobrachia bachei | reverse complement strand
TCTCTCTCTCTCTCTCTCTCTCTCTCTCTCTCTCTCTCTCTCTCAATTTCCATTGCACCCAACCACCGACACTGTCTAAAGAGACAGAATCTCAATCAAATGACAAACACACAAGCTGTTTTGTCGACGAGAGATTTTTAGGGTTCTCTATAATACAACGAGTCAAAATAGTACACGGGGATTAAATTGTCAAACAAAATAACCTGTCAAATTCGAGAGAGACCAATATATTATAACAGTATCGATCAAAGGCAGTATATAGAATATAGATTTACCTGGACATGTTTCACTGTCCCCCACACGTGGGCCTGCACATTGACATGTGTATTTGTTAGGGTAGCGAAGCTAAGTACCCCTACCTTGCAGGCACGCTAACCCACGTGCCCTATTATGATGCCGGTTCACGGCCTCTGGGATTCCGGGGAATTCCGTTTATCGTTACCAATTTCTAGGTAGTTTAGGGACTATAGGGGTTTGCTTCTACTGTCATAGACAGGCGGCGCATACTGCTGACAGCCAATCAGAAGACTAGACCCGTATTGACACTGCTGACATTATAGGCCGCTCTGGGGGGCAGTGCATAACATGTCAAGTTTAGATCCTTTCTCGTCAAATTTCAATAAACCTTAGATCTAGTATCTACTCATCTTGTTCAGCTGGAACTGGAAGGGGAACTAATTTTCCTCTTTAAATATTCGCCATTCAAATAACATTTTCATAGCGTGATTATTTATCCGTAAGTATTCAACTAAACAGGAGAAATAACTTGACA
The DNA here is from genome assembly GCA_000695325.1 of Pleurobrachia bachei. Classification (NCBI taxonomy): domain Eukaryota; kingdom Metazoa; phylum Ctenophora; class Tentaculata; order Cydippida; family Pleurobrachiidae; genus Pleurobrachia; species Pleurobrachia bachei. The sequence goes on along the minus strand of AVPN01000502.1, from coordinate 48,502 downwards.
AGACTCTTGACAGGAATTGTGAATTACTCAACAAGACAGGACTGTTCTTCAAGTTCACACACATACAAGGGGGAATCAAATAACCACATACGTTTTCTGCCATAAAAATATCGACACGACTAGCATTTTAAATATATGGTACAGACAAACAAATAATACAATTATTGGTCGCCGAATCAACAGACAGTCTTAGGAAAAATTAAAATTATAAATATGAAAGTTTTAGGAAAAATAAAAGTCTCGGGGGAAATATGAAAGTTGGTTCCTCCTAATATCAGATGAGATAACAGGAAGTTGCCAATATAGCGGTTACAGTAGTTTTCTGGTTACACAACTTGGTTCTAAAATTGAGGGTTGGTTGGCGTGGCCATTGGCTCGGAGACTCTCAACGCGAGCAATCGTTATGTGGTTATAATCTGAAATATTTAGGGGATCAGGTATGGATATGCCGTTCTGGGCAACACAGAAAAGTCAAAAGTGGTTTAACGTCTATCGTTTTTTTGTGTGGGGCGTGGTAGATCAAGATCGAGCAAGCCAATACAGTATACAAACAGTACAAATTACCTTGACTAACGCAGCTGCTACGTCGAAAGGTACACAACCCGCTACTTGACATTGCTACCGACTGGTTCCGTGTCGTGGGTTTCCGGCCGGGTGCCATCAGCTTGTGGCTGAACTTAAACCGGGATTTCAGCCTTGTGAGCCGGAATAACCTCCAGAACTTGAACTTCATTGCTAATGAAAGGGGATGGGAGTTAGAATTTCATTGCTAGTAAATAAAGGAGTGGGGAGATAGAGTTGAATTTCATTGCTAATCAAGGGGTGGGGGAGTTACAATTGAACTTGATTCAGCAATGAAGCTAATAAAGAAGGGGGAGTTTGTTGGAGTTGAACTTCATTGCTAATCAAAGGGCGGGAATTAGTTGGCTTCTGAACTGCTACTTGACAGAATCACGATAACACGTACACTAAGATACGAGATATATGGGGCTAAAAACGTCAAGGGGAAGCAGCAATTAAATTTTAATGGTTTAAAATGCTTTGAAAAACCTTTCATTAAACCAGTAAACCATTCCCAATACCCCCTTTACAACTTCAAGGACTACTTCACGGAATGCATACTAAACTAGTAGTTTAAAACTACTACTTTGTACCACTAAACCACTTCCTCGATTGAAATATTCCCAAACTATTTCGAATTATTTCCACTTCTCTCCAGGTGGAGGAGGGGTGGTTGACCCTACGGCGACTGAACTAGATATACTACACATACCACAACTAATTGGAATACCAGAGGAAGCATCGGGGCATGGTACGTGACTATAATATTTTGCAAAGGCCGGGGTACTGGCTCAAAAAGAATATACGTCAGTACGTGATCTGACTATAATAATGGCAGGGTGTGCTCCCTTTTGTGCTGCTTTCTGTCATAGTGTCATAAGCCCAAAGCTAAAGCATCTGATTAAAACTTTCTTATTCGTTGCGTTACTTCACTAATTGGTAGCTATCTGATATGTATCTCGATAAATTATAATTTTACTGTTACAAATCTGACCCTGGTTAGCTATCCCAGCAGGTGGTAAAGGAGGATCACACGGCCTAGGTAACAAGATGCAGAGTGTGTGGAGCTAATGATGTTTTGTTTGTAACACGTGTCCAACCGATTGTGGAGCAACCATCAACACACATGTGGTAACAAAGTGGAGCAGTTTCCCGTTAGATCAATCTAACCTTCTTTAGGAGCCATGGCCATGTGTTTTCTAATCTTCTAGATTAATTAACCCCACCCCTCCCGGCCCTAAACCCTCCCCCCATGTATCTGTTCTGTCTGTTACTGTCTGTTATTAATGTCTCTCCGTCTACAAGCATTTCACAAAGCACATGTTCATAGCACCATACCAAAGCAGCAAAGCACTTTAGAGGTGGGATTTAGTAGCTAATGAGGGACATGAATCCGGGGAGATATACGGGTGCGTGTAAAGGCGGGTAGCTAGACTAAACATCCCTCCCTCCACTTCACTAGTCGGTTCCTAGCTAAACTCCCCCTCCCCTCTCCACTAGATGGTAGCCACGCGGGAGTGTACCTAACTCAGCTACTCCGGGATGGAGACTGGAGGAATGAGGATGTTCCCGTTTATGTTACACCAGACGGGAGAGTATTTATTAGCAGTGTCATTGTAAATCAACCTGTGTGTTCCGCTGATCGGGTCCGATTTACACAACAGGTAAATTTACTACTGTTATTGGTAGTTTTGATGCAAGCTTTACAGTTTGACAGCTTCTCCGTACTCCGAAGGGCAGCCTTTTTCAAACAACTGTCACAGTCTGCGGGATCCCTATTGCTTCACATGAGATCTGTCTGAATGATCCCCACCCTCCCCCCGACAGGATGATGCGGATGACGTTCACAGGAAGCCAGAGGAGGGATCTCTAACCTTCTCAGATGGGCAACTAAATGGGTGGATCAAGTTTAAGGGACAGGAGCCAGTCAGAATCAAGGGAAAACGATGGGGTAAGTATACGGAGTAGTTACCATCTAAATAGTGGAGGGAGGAGTTTAGCTACCATTTAGAGTACCGCGGGTGTATTTATCTGCTATCTAGATAATCGAAGGGGGAGCTACCCAACGCTGTATATCTCCCTAGAAGCATGTACCTTACCCACCTATAAAGTCCCCAACATTATTTAGTGCTTCAATGCTTTGATATGCGGCTATGAACACGTGCTTCGTGAAGTGCTGGTAGACGAAGAGACATAATTAACAGACAGATACACACAACATAGATACAATTGGATGGGAGGGAGGGGTGGGTGGGTTCTGGGAAGTGGGAGGGGTGGGGTTAATTAATCTTGAAGATTAGAAAACACACAATCACACATGGCCTGGCTCCTAAAGAAGGCCAAGGTTAGATCTATCTAACTGGAAACTGCTCCACTTTGTTACCACATGTGTGTTGATGATTGCTCCACAATCGGTTGGACACGTGTTACAAACATATCATCAAAACATCATTAGCATCACACATTGCACTGAGTCTTGTTACCTAGTCCGTGTGATCCTCCTTTTCCACCTGCTGGGATAGCTAACCAGGGTCAGGTTTAATGTACAGTCGGACCCCGATTTAGTGACCCCCGATTTAGTGACACCCCGATTTAGTGACACGATAAATTTCCCCTTATATAAGAAAATTAACGTTATTTGACCCCGATTTAGTGCCCACCCCGATTTAGTGCCCAAAACTCTTTCCCCCGAGGATGTCACTAAATCGGGGTCCGACTGTATTTAATTGGTAGCTACTAGCTATTTAATCTCCCGATAAATTATAATTTTACTACAGTCGGACCCCGATTTAGTGACATCCTCGGGGGAAAGAGTTTTGGGCACTAAATCGGGGTGGGCACTAAATCGGGGTCAAATAACGTTAATTTTCTTATATAAGGGGAAATTTATCCTGTCACTAAATCGGGGTGTCACTAAATCGGGGGTCACTAAATCGGGGTCCGACTGTACATTAAACCTGACCCTGGTTAGCTATCCCAGCAGGTGGAAAAGGAGGATCACACGGACTAGGTAACAAGACTCAGTGCAATGTGTGATGCTAATGATGTTTTGATGATATGTTTGTAACACGTGTCCAACCGATTGTGGAGCAATCATCAACACACATGTGGTAACAAAGTGGAGCAGTTTCCAGTTAGATAGATCTAACCTTGGCCTTCTTTAGGAGCCAGGCCATGTGTGATTGTGTGTTTTCTAATCTTCAAGATTAATTAACCCCACCCCTCCCACTTCCCAGAACCCACCCACCCCTCCCTCCCATCCAATTGTATCTATGTTGTGTGTATCTGTCTGTTAATTATGTCTCTTCGTCTACCAGCACTTCACGAAGCACGTGTTCATAGCCGCATATCAAAGCATTGAAGCACTAAATAATGTTGGGGACTTTATAGGTGGGTAAGGTACATGCTTCTAGGGAGATATACAGCGTTGGGTAGCTCCCCCTTCGATTATCTAGATAGCAGATAAATACACCCGCGGTACTCTAAATGGTAGCTAAACTCCTCCCTCCACTATTTAGATGGTAACTAAACAAGCCCCATCCACTTCACTAGACGGTAGCCACGCGGGAGTGTACCTAACTCAGCTACTCCGGGATGGAGACTGGAGGAATGAGGATGTTCCCGTTTATGTTACACCAGACGGGAGAGTATTTATTAGCAGTGTCATTGTAAATCAACCTGTGTGTTCCGCTGATCGGGTCAGATTTACTCAACAGGTAAGTCATCTTTTTTTGGGTAGTTTTGATCCAAGCTAAAGGTATTTCAGTTTGGCAATCTCCGTACTTGGAAGGGCAACCTCTTTCAAACAGCTGTCAGAATCTGTGGAATCATTTTCCCTCTTACTACCGATGAGATCTATCTGAATGATCTCTATCCCCCCCCTCATCTCTATCTGAATGATCCCCAACCTTCCCCGACAGGATGATGCAGATGACGTTCACAGGAAACCCGAGGAGGGATCCCTAACCTTCTCAGATGGGCAACTAAATGGGTGGATTAAGTTCAAGGGACAGGAACCAGTCAGAATCAAGGGAAAACGATGGGGTAAGTATAGGGAGGTCTGGAAAGATGTCAAGTCTTCTAGCCTTTGGTAGGGTATTCAAACAGGGATTAGAACGTGTAATGTTTAACACATGTTACACATTTCCCATTATACACAGATCCACGACAAACCGGTAGCTACTTGGTTGAAAAGAGAGTGGATACTGCAGGAGTGAGAAAGGATGAGGGTGGTACAGATGAAGATAAGGGAGAGTGGGCTGTAGTCCCTCTAGCTCTTTCTATCATGTTGGGAGGTTTGTGTGTATTCATACTTCCCGAGAAATAGCTTCACTCTTTTTTCATCTTATCACTGTTTCCCTCTCTGTTTTCTAAACCTATCGGAGTATCGGGTAATTGGGAATGGATTATTTGTTTCAGAACCATACAACACGTGTTTTATCACACAGGTAAAGTGACTGCGAATGAGGACCCTGTGTTTAATCCCATGTTTGAAGAAAATTCCCTGCTCCTTCATCTTAGGGTAAGGGCTTTAATTAATGATAGATGGCAGCACCGATATATGCGTGACTTATCATCAAATCATAAATTGAGAACTGGTTAAAGAGACCTCGCACACACCGCCACGCCCTTACCCTTCCCTTCCCAATAACTCATAACTATCGCCTCTAAGCTAACCCTAAACTAAACCTAATTAATCATGATTCCTCTTGTAGCTTCAAACAGACAATTTCTAACCTATCTTAGACTGTCAAAACTTAGCCATGACCCCAGATGAGACAGTAATTAAACTTCCACTCCATATCTAGAAATAAACCATGACCCCAGTCCACAGATGATTCCAAGCTTGGTAATTAATAATCCATTCTCCACATTTAGACATCAGAGTTTGATGACGTGGTGATGAATGCTAAGTTCGATGATTCCTGCAACCATTTTACTGGCGTACTCGAGGACAAGAAAAGTCAGGTATATATTGGATTAGGATGGTGTGAGGATGATGTGTAATGTCACGTGTTTCATGAAACTTGGATCAGGCGATTAGACTGAAGGTCGGTCACGTGTGTGGCAAAACTTGGATTAGGCGTGATTATGGTATCTCACGGGATTGTATCCTGTGCAATTAATCAAGCTGCGGAACTTTTGGAATTAGTTCTAGACACAACAAATCCCAATCTCGTCAAATCACGCACTCTCCTATCGTGGGTATTATTCGGCTGGCCACTCTCTCTCTAATTTTGAAAATTACTCCCCCCGAAAGGTAGCAATAAGGGGTCGAAAGTGGAATCCCACCCTGGTCGGGCAGTATTACACCCTTGTACTAGAGGGTGGGGACAAGTGGGTACCCTTGGACCTCCCTGTCGAGATAACACATGAGGGAGAGCTGAAACTGGATGAGGTCAATGTTGGGGCTCCTTCTTACAACGGGAATATTGTGAGTTATGCAATCTAAAATATATGTCAACCTGTACCTCTCGAGTCTCAGGAAAAATATGACGTCTCGGGAAAATCATGAACATAATTTCTAAACATTTGACATCTGTCAGGTTGAGGCACAAGACCTGAACCGTGGTGGACTTCCCGCCGGTATTTCCATGACATTTACCGAGAACAAGTTTACGGGTCAGCTGAGGAATATCCCTGATGGGAAAACAAGAACTATCCGGGGCATCAAATGGGGTAATTATATAACTAATTAAACAGCAGAGTTCTTTACTGGGGCCATGAATTTCACAAACTTATGAAGTGGTTATTATATGGCTAAGTTGTTACACCGCTGTAATTACAAACGGGCCCTGTTTCAGATTCGTCAATTACTGGAAATTACAGTACTCAAGAGAAGCATGGAGATCAATGGATAAATAAAAGTAAGTTCTTTTATTTTCCCGGAAAGGGGGTATTTACTTCATTCCAGGAAATTTCTCAATAAATTAGACTCTGGTCTCTTATATTTCAAGCCCCCCCCCTCCCCCACGAACTGCATTAAAGTGCACCTGGTGAGCACTATCATCAAGAATATTACTTTCATTCACATAATTAGTAATATTTAGTACTATATTATCTTCCCTAGCAAGATAAGATGACAAGTCCAACCCATCACGTGACATGCACCTCCTCCCTGCGTGATCGTCTTATCAGACTTGACAGTTGACAGCTAATATTCACTTACTAATTTATAACTACTTCCCCCTACTCTTATAACTACTTCCCTCTACTCTCCCCCCCTCTCTCTATTATTCATTCACTCTATTATTAATTCACTCTATTATTCATCTCTAATCATGTACTACTACAGATGACACATTGGTCGTAAAGAGGAATGGAGAGATAACTCTGGCAGGGAGCGAGCTGAGTAATGGGTTTATAGTTGATAATAAAGTATTCGTGGCCGGGGACAAGGGAGTGGAAAACTACTTCAATAACACAGGTATTATAGGCACCTTCGGGGCATAGTGCTAGGTACAGTCGAACCGAACTAAACCAAACCAAACACAAGTATTATACTTTTTGTCATGTTCTAACCCTCATTTAAAGTTTTTGTCCCGGGGCACGGTGAGAGTCGGGTCAAGCAAGCAACTGTTCTATAGAACACAAAATGACCTGTCTCTCAATATCATTTCTGTCTTCCCCTAGCCGCTCTCTGCACCGATACCCCCTCTTTCTATCGTTTTTCTTTTCACTGCTTCTTTATAATACGGACTTCAGACTCTCTTAAAGATGTCACTGTCACGTGGTCAGGTGGTCTGTCTTTGCTTTTCCTCACATCTGACACATGAAATGCTAAAAGGTCTTTATAGACAGACCGTTTAACGGAGGAGGGACCTATCACTCCGAGGATAAATGAAACTTAGAGTTACATCATTTCCAAATACACCCCCTGATCGCAGGGGTTAGCTTTTTGACAATATAAATGGGTTGGTAACGAAGTTACCCCTCCCTTGCCAGCACGCGAAGGTTACAGGGGTTATTTTTTATGATTTATGACTTCGTAACCAACCCCAATTTCAGGTCCGATTAGCGATGCCAGCCTTGCTGGGCAGAGTTTCCTGATGAACAGGGATAGCCCAGTTATAAACCTCTTACCTCCCAAATCACAGGTTAGAAGCCTCCTACCTCCCAAATCACAGGTGAGAAACCTTCTAGAACTTCCAGAATGTCGCCCCAGTTTACTATCTCGCCCCAATCTAAACGATTTTACTCCGACTAACTATTTAGCCACACTATTACGTTTATTCTAGAAAAAAAAGCACCTCATACCGCGGTACTAACCCTTATAACTAATCCCAGAATCCAGTAACCATTACAATTATCTATCCCAGAATCCAGCTACCATTACCAAGAATGAGAGTGGTAGAGGGGTTGATGAGGGTACTAAAGTGGAGGAAGGGTTGGTGCAGAAGGCAGAAATGGTGTTCAGCTCAAATCGGTTCTATGGTCATGTGGCCAGGGATGGAGATCAAACGACCCATACCGAGATACGGGGATACAAATGGGGTAAGTGGAGCAGTTCTATAATGCAGGGGTAGCACTAGAAACCCTAAACAGAAAGAAGCATTAAAATATACTGCATTACGTGATCGCAAAGCTGATAAGCTCTATTAAATTCTACAGCGGATAAATACTATTGATATAGTTGTCAAACTTTTAAGAACACTAAGTAGAGTGGTTATATGAATAACTTATTGAGAGAGGTCACTCAGCAGTTAAATGTGTCTCTCTTACAATTGTAAAGAATGCATTAGTCTCCTACAATGAATTGAATATATCTATCAGATAGTACTGCATAGATATATCATTTAGGCAGGCATCGAAAACTAAAAAAGTGAGCACTTATGTCGCCCGTCAATCTATCACATGCAATAAAGTAGCGTGCTCGTAAAGTGACAATACCTAAACCTGATCAGAGCTCCTCTATACTAAGTATTTTAACCACCCCCTACACAGATACGAATATCAGTGGTAACTACTTCACAGAACTACTAAAGGACAGTGGATCGTGGGGTGGTGGGCCCGTTATTGCCATCTCAGAGACTGGGGAGGTATCTGTTAATGGACACCCTGTCCAGGACACCCTACTAAAGGACAACATTGTCAGTATTGTGCCTGAGGGAGGGGATCCTTTCAAGCAGTGCATGATCGCTGTACAGGATAAGTTGGTAACGGGATGGGTTCAGAGAGAGGAGGGAGGACCTAAAGTTCAGATACGAGGATCATTGTGGAGTAAGTGACATGTTTCCCCGACTAACATCATGTTCTAACTTCTTAACTCTCTAACTAACTCCCTAATTAACTCCCCAATTATCTCTCCAACTCTGACTCCCCAAGTAACGTCCCTCCCCTACCTTCAGAAGAGGGCCCGAGTCAGGACGGGGTGTACCTGTGTTCAAAGCGAGATGATAACAACGACTGGGTTAGCTCAAATGCGTCAGTTGTTGTGACAGCTTCAAAGAAGGTAATATGCAGCTACAACAGGCATATTGTACCTGTATATACAGCTATAATTATGCCAAAAACTAACAGTAATTAGTTGGCTGGAAAGGTGACCACTTACCGGGTTTTTTCCACCGAACCGAACCGAACCGAACCGCCGAAAAAACACCGAACCACCGAACCGAACCGAACCGAACCGCCGAAAAAACACCGAACCACCGAACCGAACCGAACCGAACCGCCGAAAAAACACCGAACCACCGAACCGAACCGAACCGAACCGCCGAAAAAACACCGAACCACCGAACCGAACCGAACCGAACCGCCGAAAAAACACCGAACCACCGAACCGAACCGAACCGAACCGAATATTCGGTCGCTTCCTGATACGGAGATATGGAGAGAAAGAGAAATCATCGCCTGATGATTGGTTTTCTGTCAGGGAAGCCATGAAACATGTGCTGCGTCCTAAATACAGTTGTATTACTTTGTTGAGAAAGAGAACTATAAATGTTTCGGTATCAACTGTTAAGTATTCTAGCTTGGGATTCATTCATGTTAAACATGTTAAATTAATTATTTTACACAGATCCACGACAAACTGGCAGCTACTTGGTCGAAAAGAGAGTGGATACTGGGGTGAACGAGGGTGACGAGGGTGATACTGCAGATGAGGAGAAGGGAGAGTGGGCTGTAGTCCCTCTAGCTCTTTCTATCATGTTGGGAGGTTTGTGTTTATACTTTCCGAGAAATAGCTTCATTCTGTTTCCCACTCCGTTATATAATATTCTATATAATCGGGTATGTAATTGGGAATTATGGGACATATCTTACAACATGTGTTTCATTACAGGTAAAGTGACTACGAATGAGGACCCTGTATTTAATCCCATGTTTGAAGAAAACTCCCTGCTCCTTCATCTTAGGGTAAGATCTTTAATTAATAATATTATATGTGGCAGCACCGATATATGCGTGACTTTTATAACCATATCAAATCATAAATCGAGAACTGGTTAAAGTTAATTAAACTGGTCGAAGGACTCTCACAGTTTGCCACGCCCTCGCCCCTCCCTTGATAACGCATAACTACCGTATATCGTCTCTAAGCTAATCCTAAGCTAAACCTAATTAATCATGATTCCTCTCATAGCTTCTATCAGATAATTTTAAAGCTATCCGGTAGGCTTCACCCTAGGTGAAACCACTAAATATTTAACCCTCCACTCCACATTTAGACATCTGAGTTTGATGACGTGGTGATGAATGCCAAGTTCGATGATTCCTGCAACCATTTTACTGGCGTACTTGAGGACAAGAAAGATCAGGTATGTATTGCATTAGGATAAGGTTAATAAGCCACGTGTTTCACGAAACTTTGATTAGGCGATTAAACCGAGGGTCGGTCAACGGGTCACGTGTGTGGCAAAACTTGGATTAGGCGTGATTATGGTATCTCATGGGATTGTATCCTAGCTTTGCAATTAATCAAGCTGCGGAACTTTTGGAATTAGTTCTAGACACAACAAATCCCAATCTCGTCTAATCACGCACTCTCCCATCGTGGGTATTATACCACTCTCTCTCTCTCTTATTTTGAAAATTACTCCCCCCGAAAGGTCGCAATAAGGGGTCGAAAGTGGAATCCCACCCTGGTTGGGCAGTATTACACCCTTGTACTAGAGGGTGGGGAAAAGTGGGTACCCCTGGACCTCCCTGTCGAGATAACACATGAGGGAGAGCTGAAACTGGATGAGGTCAATGTTGGGGCTCCTTCTTACAACGGGAATATCGTGAGTTTGTAATATGTGATCTGAAATATATGTCAACCTGTACCTCTCGAGTCTCAGGAAAAATATGACGTCTCGGGGAAATCATGAACTTTATTTCTACATTTTTCTGTCAGGTTGAGGCACAAGACCTAAACCGTGGTGGACTTCCCGCCGGTATTTCCATGACATTTACTGAGAATAAGTTTACAGGTCAACTGAGGAATACCCCTGATGGGAAAACAAGGACCATCCGGGGCATCAAATGGGGTAATTATATAATTGAATTGAAATTAATTAAAATGAAGAGTTCTTTAATAGACCAGTTTTACAAACAAACGGGACCCTATTTCAGATTCGTCAATTATTGGCAATTACAGCACTCAAGAGAAGCACGGAGATCAATGGATTAATAAAAGTAAGTTCTTTTACTTTCCCGGAAAGGGGGTATTTACCTCATTCATGGAAATGTGTCAATAAATTAAACGCTCATCTTTCTGTCACGTTTCCCCTATGAACATTAAAGTGCAGCGGGAACACTATCATCAAGAATATTACTTTCATTCACATAATATTTAGTAATAAATTCAGTACTATATTATCTTCCCCAGCAAGATAAGATGACATTAAGAACCTCCCATCACGTGACATGGACCTCTCCCTGCGTGATCGTATTTTCAGTCTTGACAATTGACAGCTAACTTATTATTCACTACTTACTAATTTATTAATATAACTACTTCTCCCTACCAATTATACTGAATATACTCTCTCTTACCCTCTCTCCCGCTGCTCTATTATCCATTCATCTCTAATCATGTTCCCAACAGATGATACATTGGTCGTTAAGAGGAATGGCGAGATAACGCTGGCAGGGAGTGAGCTGAGTAATGGATTTATAGTTGATAATAAAGTGTTTGTGGCCGGGGACAAGGGAGTTGAGAACTACTTCAATAACACAGGTATTGAACTTGTCATGTTCTATAACCCTAATTTAACGTTTATGTCGCGGTGAGAGGGGTCGAATGTCGATTATAACTAAGGCAAACAGGTGCTAGAACTCAAAATGACCTGTCTCTCAACATCATTTCTCTCTTCCTCTAGCTGCTCTCTGTCGATACCCCCTGCCCCTCTTTTTATCGTTCTTTTTTCTACGGACCAGACTCTCTTAAAGATGTCACTGTCACGTGGTCCTTGCTTTTCCTCGCAACTGACACATACATGAAATGCTAAAAGGTCTTTATAGACAGACTTGTTCCCCCTTACTCAACAAAGACAGACCGTTTAACGGAGGACCTATCTCTCCGAGGATAAATTTAGAGTTACATCATTTCCAAATACACTGCACCCCCCTAATAGCAGGGGCTAGCTTTCTGACAATGTTAATGGGTTGGTAACTCGAAGTTACCCCTTGCTAGCGCGGAAAGGTTGTATCGGGTTGTTTCGTATCCAAGTAAATGGGTGACTGATCGTAACCAACCCCAATCTCAGGTCCGATTAGCGATGCCAGCCTGGCCGGACAGAGTTTCCTGATGAACAGAGATAGCCCAGTTAGAAACCTCCTACCCCCCAAATCTCAGGTTAGAAACCTTCTAGAACTTCCAGAATCTCACTCCAGTTTTACTATCTCGCCCCAATCTGAACGGTTTTACTCCGACTAACTATTTCGCCACACTATTACGTTTATTCTAGAAGCACCTCATACCGCAGTACTAACCATTGAAACTCATTCCAGAATCCAGTAATCCTTGTAATTCATCCCCAGAATCCAGCCACCATTACCAAGAATGATAGTGGTAGAGGGGTTGATGAGGGTACCAAGGCGGAGGAAGGGGTGGTGCAGAAGGCAGAAATGGTGTTCAGCTCAAATCGGTTCTATGGTCATGTGGCAAGGGATGGAGATAAAACAAGCCATACTGAGATACGGGGATACAAATGGGGTAAGTGGAGCAGTTCTAAATGTCATGCAGGGTAGAACTAGAAACCGTAAACAGAAAGAAGCATTAAAATACTGCATTACGTGATCGCAAAGCTGATAATGTCTATTAAATTCTACAGCAGTAAATACTATTGATAGTTGTCAAGCTTTTATGAACACTAAGTAGAGTGGTTATATGAATAACTTATTGAGAGAGGTCACTCAGCAGTTAAATGTGTTTCTTTTACAATTGTAAAGAATGCATTAGTATGTTACAATGCATTGAATATATCTATCAGATAGTACTGCATATAAATATCATTTAGGCAGGCATCAAAAACTAAAAAAGTGAGCACTTATGTCGCCCGTCAGTTTATCACATGCAATAGTCTATTCATATGGAGTGCTCGTAAAGTTTAATATGTACCTAAATTTGATCACTGATCAGAGCTTCTTATATACCCCCCTCCCCTCTACACAGATACGAACATTAGTGGTAACTACTTCACTGAACTGCTCAAGGAAAGTGGATCGTGGGGTGGTGGGCCCGTTATTGCCATCTCCGAGACTGGGGAGGTGTCCGTTAACGGACACCCTGTCCAGGACACCTTGTTAAAAGACAACATTGTCAGTATTATGCCTGAGGGAGGGGATCCCTTCAAACAATGTATGATAGCTGTACAGGACAAGCTGGTAACGGGATGGGTTCAGAGGGAGGAGGGAGGTCCTAAAGTTCAGATACGAGGATCATTGTGGAGTAAGTGCTGTGCTATACGTTTATCGGTTCTTGTCCCCTTTCTTGTACCTATCTCCTAGTTATATCTAAATCCATTCTAATTCTCGTGCAATTTCAGAAGAGGGCCCAAGCCAGGATGGGGTGTACCTGTGCTCAAAGAGAGATGACAACAACGACTGGGTTAGCTCTAATGCGTCTGTTGTTGTAACAGCTTCTAAGAAGGTAATAACATTATACAGCTGAAATATGTCAGAGTTTTTGAAATCAAAGGGGGTGCGGACACAACTCGACATGGTCCATGACACATGGTGACCATTTAGTAGTTATATTCTCTCTCGGTGTCTCTTTCGCTCATGTCAATGTCTGAACATGGATGCATTAAAATATACAATATGTTGGCATTATATATAGGTAGTATGCATTATGCCAAAAAGTTGAGGAATCATTCAGAGATGAAGAAAGAGAGAAAGAATAAAAGGGATTTCTTCACAATTTCATTTCTCAGGTTCGAATAGCAGAACTAGGGCTGGAAGGAGAGTTGGATGGGAGAACGGCTGAACTAGATGCAGTGTTTCCCAGTCAACCTGAGCTGTCTGCTCTACTACGGTTCTCTGAAGATGGAGTTACTGGAGAGATAAAACAAAACGGAGAACTGCGCTACGAGATTAGCGGTTTCAAGTTTGGTAAGTTAGATGGGGTGACATTTGCTGATAAGTCGAGATCTAACGTCTAAATAACTTAGTAGTGGTGAATAAAATAAAACAAATCAGGCAATAAACTAAATGGCTGAGCAGTAACTGTTCAAAACTCCCCCTCGGTAATTAGTTATAAAAGTTGCTTTCCGTTTTTCTTACGTACACTTGACAAAGATTTCTCTCTCATGCGTAAGATAACTGGAACGTGGTTTCCAAGTATGTAGTTACATTAGTCTCACAGCTAATGAACAATAATTCGGGCGTAAATCAAAGAAATAAAATATCTTTCAGATGTCAAACCGGGGGTATACCTGCTGGAATCCCGAGCATTGGGTAGTGAGGGCGTGTGGAGCGGACTGAACCTTCAGATGTGCGTTACTGATAATGGAATCATCGCCATAGGAGGTAGGGGGCATATAATGATGAGAGAATATTGGGTAATATAAAAGAGTATTAGAGAAGGTCGGGTATGGGGTGTAAGAAAAGTTGAGAACTATAAAAGTGAAATTACTCTTAGAAGCATTTGTTCATTTGACTGAAGAGACAAATTCCGGACTCCTAAATAAGTCCCCTCTCTCTCCCCTCTTCCAGATAAGCCAGTTAGAGATCTGACAGCGGATCAGAGAGAACAGCTTCTCTCCTGTACTACAGACACCCCACTGGAATCTCTAGCAGTCAAATTCACTAATGATGGCATCCTAGGAACTGGGACTCTAATAAACAATGAGGTACAGCTATTATAGATACACATCTTGAATGAAAAATTCATGGAAATGGAAGTGGAGGTTTGTTCCCAGGAAACCTTAAAGTTACAGGGGTTGAGTTGGCAACCAATTAGTCAGTTTGTCAATTTATTATGCCTTATTTGTAGAATCATATAACAAATAGGCACCTTTGTGATGCCAAGGAGATTAAATCAAGATTAGAATGGGATTAGAATAAACGGAATATATCCCTAATATTGTGTGTTTAAAACTGGCTCCTTTTGACAGACGAAAGCAGAGGTAGAGGTTCGAGGTAGAACGTGGTGCCCCAAGATAGCAGGGACCTATGAAACAGAGCTGTTTAGTGGAAGTGGGTGGAAACCCGCCAAAAACCTGGAAATCACCCCCCAGGTACTTACATTGTTTATATTTTCCTTTTTAATACACCTTGAGAATCTCGTGCATCATACTGCGTGATTTCTTATCTGAGGTAACGCGTGATTTCTTATCTAATCAGCCACGTGACATTGTTTCAGGGTCATGTCTTATACGGAGGAGCAAGGGCTGATGGAGTTAGTTTGGATACGGACACCATGGCCTTTGATTTCTGTTCGCCTTTACAAGATGTAAGATGAGTAAAGATAGAGAGAAACTGAGAAACTGAGAAACAGAGACAGGATCAGAGAAGGAGAGAGACAGAGACAAAGCTGGTAATGGGCGATCTTGGTAACCCAGAGAGACAAAGTATACATGTGTCAATGACACCAACTATAAAGTTCTCACAGGTCACGTTAGCATTTGATCCCAACGGATTCTCCGGTAATGCCGTTACGATGAGTGATCAGAAGACTCGTGTAATGAGGGGCAGGAGGGTGGGAACTAGACCCGTCTCAGCAAACCATGCAACTGATCTACAATTCGGTAAGGGTTCTTCAGAATGTGGGAAGGGATTCGTAGTCAATACGTCAAATCGTATTATACCACACCCCGAGGATATGACAAATACTTCAAAGAATAAATATGTTGAATATCAAAAACTGAATATTAAAATATACCCCATCTCTCTTTCTCTCAGCATCTTCAGAGGGTGAGGAAGAGGATAGCTTTGATGAACTAAACGAACAGATTGGCTCCAAGATCACCACACCACTAGAAGACCAAGATTCCTCTAACCTGGCCCTCCCACCAGCACCAGCTGGGGTCACCAGCGACTACGGGAGCGCGAGTGATCTAATAGCGAGTGAAGCAATGACTGGACCCCAACATCCCGGTACCGATATAATGAGCTCCCTGGAGGAGGGTAGTAGCACTCTGGGAAGCAGATCACTTCTCAACTCAGCGGGAGAGAAAGGTGGTATGCCGTCAAGTAGGGGATTTGATCAGGGAAGGAGGAGGAGTGATGGTAGTAGAAGGAGTGATGGAGAGGGTAGGGGGAGGAGTGAAGGTGACGGGAAGAAACCTGGAAGTGGGGGGAATCCCAGCAAACCTGGAAGTTGTGGTTCAACAAAGAATTCAGGGGGTGAACAGCACTCTAAAATATCCCCAGGTAAAATGAAAATGAGCTCAAATATATATACCAAGATATGAACATGTCGTAACTTGACAAAGAAATTAGAACCACGGTCAAATTCGTGATTCAAATTTGTGATTAGTGTTCGTGACTTTCCAAGAAATCTCGACATCTAAGATCCATTAAGTAGCACGTTCATGATCTCGTGCCACTCCATTCCCCCTCTAAAATACAGCTCTTGTCTAATTCTAGATGACGTCAGTCTGGAGGAGATTGGTTTTGATTTAGGAGGAGGGGAAGATGCCGCTTCAGGGAATGGTGACGTAACAGGAGGGAATGGTGACGTCATAGGGCCCTCGTTTGAAACATGGCCCCCAGAATCAGATCAGGGGAAGGGATCTCTAGACTCCGGCCGGTCTAACAGTGATGATACAGGTACAGATGGGTATTATATTGAGTGGGTTGTGTGTGATTATAATCACCTATAGAAGAGTAATTCCTGTATGATTTGGGTACGGTTCATTAAACTATAACTGTACATCTTAGTCCTATAAACTAACTTTCAAACAATACCGTCCAGTTACCCTGGATATTTTGCCTCGTGGCCTTTCACCGCTTAACAAGGGAGACGAGAAGAAGACAGTTGAACCAATTCCCGTCACCCCAAAACCAACAAAGAATGTAACGCCTGGATCGAGCAAAGTAACCACAGATCCTACTACAAAGCCAGAGGGAGAACGAGACACGAAGAAGGCAAAGGTAATAAAGAGTAGTTAGGTAGTTATTGAAGTAATTCAGATTCATCATTTTTCATTTCTACGCATTTTCTCATACTCAGAGTACGAGAAAATGCGTAGAAAAAATGGTAATTATGATTCTGAATTACTCATTATTATTCAGGCAGAAATCTCAAAGAAACGGAAT
This sequence comes from Pleurobrachia bachei, assembly GCA_000695325.1. Taxonomy (NCBI): domain Eukaryota; kingdom Metazoa; phylum Ctenophora; class Tentaculata; order Cydippida; family Pleurobrachiidae; genus Pleurobrachia; species Pleurobrachia bachei. The sequence goes on along the minus strand of AVPN01000502.1, from coordinate 31,255 downwards.
TGGATGGTTATCCTTTTAACTAAAAGAAAGTTGAATATATAACGGCTTTAACATTTTTCAGGGTGTTCCAGTGAAAAACGAGAAAGAAATAAATGAAAAGGCGACAGTTCCTCTGCCCGCTGTTCCGACAAGCAATACTCCTACTAAGGTTATATTTTGAAATATCACGCTAAAAATCCGATCTTATATATCCTGACGGGGGAGGGGGCGTCCTGGCAGTGACATACATGACGTATGGTATGTTCCATGGAATTATAATTTGTAGCATTAATACCGTTTTAGGTTGTGTCTCCCGTTAACTCGAACGATTCCCCGGGTGATCTCACCAAGAATACTAGGACTCCCCTTCCCGCTATCCCACAGAAAACTCTTGACACACCAGCCCTCACAAGACCCGTCAAACTACCGGTAAGAATGGGGAACCAGCAGCAATTCTATATGGGGTTAGGAGAGCTGTCAAAATATAGTACCTCTCTCAATCTTGTTCTCCATTATAACTGACATCACCTTTTTATAACTCTCTAGGGCACAGAGATCATTTAAACATTTTTATAACTGTTCACTATAGGGCACAGAGATCAAGGAGAAGGGAGATGCAGCAGAGGTGACATCTGATGCAGGCCTTCTTAAAAACTATATAGAACCTAAAAAACAAGCGAAAGGTAAGTGGTTAACCGCTGTTGAAGGGTAATAGCGGTCTAATCCTATATATCTGAATTCAGGCCCCTGACAATAACACGTGTCACATGTTCTATACAATAACACACGTCCCTCTTCAGGTAAAAAGAGGAAGAAGAAAGTTAAGGCCCGTAACGAACTGCTACCTGAACCAGGAAGCAAGGTGGTGGTGGAACCTGGAAGTAATGGGGATGGAGGAAGGTCCTCTTCTGCTAATGCCCGTGCTACCCCTGCTGAGAGGACCCCTCTACCCTTATCAAGGTACAACCCCCCCATTCTATCATTCTATCTCTTGAACCTAGTTTTTTCTGTCTATACAGTTCAAGAGATATATTGACCATATTGTCTCTACTCTGCGCGAGATGTCGAGATGATTCTATCTCTTGAACTGTTCCCACTGTCTCTAGTAAGAGAGAATCTGAACAAGATGATTGTCTGTATAGAACGACTGTGTGGTTATAATAAAAGCAAGAAGGGGATGCAACTACTCTCAACTCACTTCAAACTGCGTCTTTGGTCTTAACTCGTAAACATAAAACTAACTAACCAACTGTCTTTGTCGAGACATCTCAAGTTCAAGTTACCCAGTTTTGAAGCATTTTATAGTTGGTTATAAAACGTTTCAAAGGTTGGTTACTACCCATTTTATACTGCTAGATAGTTGCGTTCAGTAGAAGACAATTGCAGATATATGTCACAGGTCACATTAGTTGACATGTAGTCTGAGTTGTCGTCTGACATATTGTGCAAATAAATATCATCTCTCTAAACTATTATGTCATGTCTGTGAGACAATTTATTTCACCACATCTCTAACCCGACTACCACAACCCCCCAGGATCGACAGGGACAGCTCGAGAGATAACTCACCCAAATCCACCACTCCCCCAAGTTACGGGCCCTCTACCACGCCAGGGCCACAAAGAGAGTTCCAGGGTGCTCTTATGGCTGCGAAGAAGATCAAGGAAGTTGTTGATCCGCTAGATGGGGTGAGACATTATAGTTTAGATGAGTTAGCGAACAAATGAAAGAGATTGAGTTTAAAAAATGGAGTGATAAACTCCAGAGTTTCTTGTGATTCCTTTTATTGTATCCTTTACTTGGATACAATGTAACTACCAAGTGGTTATCATAGAGTAAGGATGTAGTAAGGAACTTCATTTCTACCACCGTGACTGGTGACTGTGTTGTTAAAATATAAACTTCTCCCCTCCGTCCTCAGAAAATACCGTCTGATATTCGGGAGCATCCTGTGGCTGAGGAAGTTGCTGAAAAGTTTGGTAAGTGATGGATGAAGAGAGGTAGTTAAACGGTCAGATCTGTGATAAATAACCTCACCATATAACAGTAAAACCAAGGGAGAGGCAACTAAACTTTCTCACTTTTTAACTTGGCATCTATTCTCCATATTGCACTCTCTAGCTATTTGCCATTGCATTATGTCACCACATTAATACTACTTGACCACCCCAGTTGTGAGAAGAAGTGAGAGAGAGAGTGAGAGAGAGAGGGAGAGAAAGATTGTCAAAGTTTGGGAAACATAGTATGATGGGAGAGATCTAGAAAGTCGCAAATGGATATTGCACTAGGCCACCACAGCAGCAACATCCCATGACAGCTATATCATACCCACATTCTTGCATTACTGTTTTCTATCCTGTACTATCTCTCTGTGACATCACACACCATGCTGCGGTTCCAGAAGGGTACCAAGAACTTTGGGCTGTCAATTCAGGGGTTTGATGGACCAAAATGTATGTCTGACTGATACCTTTCAATCACGATTATCTCATGTGAACCATATGTTCTCAGCAAAACAGTATCTCTAGCATTCTCATGATATATCATCCTAACAACACCCCATCTCCCTCTGCCTTGTTCGACCCTCCTTTTCTGAGTTTGAACAACACCCCATCTCCCTCAGGTGTTGAGATGAAGGTGAGGGCTGATGATCCGGGTGCTAAGATGTCAGTGAAAGAAAAACGAGAGCTAGCACGGCAGAAGAAACGAGAGGAAGCAGATCGAAAACGAAGGGAACGAGATGACGAGAGAAGGTATACCATTATTAATTTAGAGCGTCACAGCACGATTTAATTAACTTTCTGTCAAAATAGTGATATATCCGTTCCATGTATCATCTGCCATGTATCCTCTAATAGCGTGAGAAAGTGTTGATTGAAAGCTGAGCTGTGCATGACCTTGTCTCTCCTACACCTTGACCGAGGTTAACCCCCAAGTGCCCCTACCAGAAAGCAGAAAGAAGAAGAAGAGAAGCGGCTAGCTGACGAGGAAGAAATGAAAAAGAGAAGGGCGGAGAGAGAGGCTGAGTTGGCAGCTGACAGGGAGCGAGAACTACAGAGGAGAAGGGATGAGGAGGCTGCGAGAAAGAGGGCTCGGCAGGATGAACGAGCGAGGAAAATGCGAGAGGAAGAAAAGTACGTTAGTATATGATCATCCCTTAGTGCTATATTCTGACATCATCATTCATCCCTTGTATTTTAGTGCTATTCTGACCATTTCTGACATCTTCTTATCGACAGGATGCAGGAAGCAAAGCGGAGACTAGAGGAAGAGTTAAAGAGACGAAGGGAGGCAGAGGCAGCCCGACTTGCTGAGATTGAACGACAGAAACAACTTGAACTGGAGCGAGAGAAGGAGGAGCAAGCCAGGTAAATTTGAACTATATACCAGCAGGATTGATGATATTAGAAAATGGAGTAGAGTTAGGACCATTTGGCATTAGCTGCCCCAAAAAGGGTGCCACCCATCTACTAGATTAGATGGTTAACCAATTGATATGTTACAGGAGGTGTGCAGAAGCCGAGGAACTGAGACAGCAGATGCAGGAGGAGATGGCGAGAGAGATGGAGGAATACGAGAGAAAGGTAATTCAACAAACTTATATTTTGATCTCAATAAGAGAAGGGCATAATATAATTTTCATGATGATTTATGTGTTCTAACTTTGATCCACCCCCTTCAGATGAGAGAAGAAGCGGAGAGAAGAAGAATCGAAGATGCTTTGAAAGCTGAGGCCGAACGAAGATTACTCGACGAAGCAGAGCGACAGAGAATCATTGCACTAGCTCGACATCTCTGGAATAAGGGCGTTCGAATTGAGGGGGAGCACCTTGAGCAAGAACTGGAAATTAGCTCAATTTTCTATTCATACTTTAACTATCTTGAGAGTTCGGAGCCCTTTAATTCTGATATAGATGTACACTATGCAGAGAAATTGGCCAGCTTAGTCAAAAAGGACAAGGTGTGAGATTTATAGTGGCCTTGAGTTCGAAAGACTAAAGAAAGACGGCGATTGAAAGAGAGAGGGAGAGCTCAAAGAGAAGGGCGGAGAGAGAGGCTGAGTTGGCAGCTGACAGGGAGCGAGAACTACAGAGGAGAAGGGATGAGGAGGCTGCGAGAAAGAGGGCTCGGCAGGATGAACGAGCGAGGAAAATGCGAGAGGAAGAAAAGTACGTTAGTATATGATCATCCCTTAGTGCTATATTCTGACATCATCATTCATCCCTTGTATTTTAGTGCTATTCTGACCATTTCTGACATCTTCTTATCGACAGGATGCAGGAAGCAAAGCGGAGACTAGAGGAAGAGTTAAAGAGACGAAGGGAGGCAGAGGCAGCCCGACTTGCTGAGATTGAACGACAGAAACAACTTGAACTGGAGCGAGAGAAGGAGGAGCAAGCCAGGTAAATTTGAACTATATACCAGCAGGATTGATGATATTAGAAAATGGAGTAGAGTTAGGACCATTTGGCATTAGCTGCCCCAAAAAGGGTGCCACCCATCTACTAGATTAGATGGTTAACCAATTGATATGTTACAGGAGGTGTGCAGAAGCCGAGGAACTGAGACAGCAGATGCAGGAGGAGATGGCGAGAGAGATGGAGGAATACGAGAGAAAGGTAATTCAACAAACTTATATTTTGATCTCAATAAGAGAAGGGCATAATATAATTTTCATGATGATTTATGTGTTCTAACTTTGATCCACCCCCTTCAGATGAGAGAAGAAGCGGAGAGAAGAAGAATCGAAGATGCTTTGAAAGCTGAGGCCGAACGAAGATTACTCGACGAAGCAGAGCGACAGAGAATCATTGCACTAGCTCGACATCTCTGGAATAAGGGCGTTCGAATTGAGGGGGAGCACCTTGAGCAAGAACTGGAAATTAGCTCAATTTTCTATTCATACTTTAACTATCTTGAGAGTTCGGAGCCCTTTAATTCTGATATAGATGTACACTATGCAGAGAAATTGGCCAGCTTAGTCAAAAAGGACAAGGTGTGAGATTTATAGTGGCCTTGAGTTCGAAAGACTAAAGAAAGACGGCGATTGAAAGAGAGAGGGAGAGCTCAGGGAGGGGCCCGAGATCAGATTCAGACCCATTCAGATAATGTACAGGTTTCAACTTGTGATGTAAAAATGTAAATACAGTTTGTGATTATTAGTAGTTGATGAATGGCCGAGGGGATATGTGTGAAATTGTGCGTAGAATTTCCAATTCGTTTATTCTAAATTGCAAAATGATTTGTGTTTCACATTTGTAAACGGGTAAAAGTGCAGGCTTTTAAATTTGGGATAAATCTCATTTTCATTGGCTAACAAAATTACACTTTTTAAAAACACACTTTCATAAAAGTTTGTCTTTAGCTCTAAAAATCCAGTCCCATAATTCAGTTCTCATACCGTGCAAGTTTCTCTCTTAGTTCCTCAACTTCAGCTGTTAATTCACTCACTTGAGTGCTTAACTCGATCACCAAACCAGTGGTGTGAAAGGACGAGGGCTGCTCAAATTGTTTGTTGGATTCTGAAAACAAGAGTCAGATTTGAAAATATTGAAAATCCTGCCATCTCTTTGGGAAAAGGTCAATTAAATGATGGATTGATTGACAAACCTCTGGTTTTGAGTTCGTCCCTGAGCTCAAAGATATCCAAGTTTAATGCAGCTACTTCCTCAGCGTGCTTTGTCTTGAGCTTGTGAACACGTCTCTTGTGATCGGTTTCCTGCGAATACAATTTGTGTATAAACGATGCGTGTGTACATTGTACACTCGCGCGGCTCAAAATGCCGATGCTGAAATTCAACTTTCCATAGGAGCTCCAAGTTGTAGCCATAGTAACCAAACCTTCGCGCGCGCGTGCTCACAAAGTGCACGCTTTTGAATTTGTTGTGACGCAGGACGCTACACTTTGAAGAGAAGATTCATCATGTTCATTGTTGTTCGGTACGGAAACAATCAAGAACTCCTCTTTAATCCCCTCTGTAGGATTGCAAATCTCTTATCAGACATTAAACAACGATGTGAACTGACCCAGCCCATAGAGAATTTGGATTTGTGTGATGAAAATGGTGTTGCGAAGGAGCTACCGGTTCATTTCCAAGCATATGGATCAAGATTTCTAGATGCCCCTGGGACCTATGTAGTTGTAGAAAGGAGGAAAGTTGCAGTTGAAATACCTCCTGACCAACAGACGCCCGAGGGAGAGGAGACGAGAACTGAGATAATCTTTACCTCTCTCCTACATGATGCCGCTAAACACATTCCCGGGTTCATTCCCCATGTTGCTGTGATTAAAGCCCAAAACCCGAAGGAGGGCAAGAAAGGTAGAAAAGGAAAGGAAATGTCTGTTCCAAGCCCGACTTCACTCAAATCAGTTAGTATGATGAAGGCGAACAAAGCAGCAAGGTCGAAGGGACGAAAATGAAAAATAATCACCTGTTTTTGAAGCTTTCCCGTCAAATTAGTTGCTTCCATTCGTAAACCAATAAACTCCTGGAAGTGAGAATGTGTTAATGTTATCACAGGAGGCTACAAGAGATACTACGGGTTTACTGTGAGAGAAAGAAGGAGATGGTTATATTCTGTCAGAGCGCACGAGAACTGTGGTCAAAGTATTGGCCTGACAGGTTATATTACCTCCATAGAGACAGGTGGGGTTGTTGGCCTCACTGGTACAGGTTCTGTCCAACCCAACTTCCTCAGCTCCTTCTTGAGCCGGGTTATCTGATCTTCAGTGGACAGATCTCTGCTGATGTTGATCTAAATAGTGGGTTAGTTAGCTCTGACGAACAGACTTTTTCTTTCTTTATCAAGAGACAACATGGTATGAACAAGTTTTAGCGTTTAGTCAATTTGCAGTACCCTATTTGAGATGTAATCCTTCAGCATTTCCCTCTGTTCCCCCAGCTCCTTCTCCCTTTCAGCCAATTGCTTCTTGACATCGTATAATTCTTCTCTTATATCCACAACGGCCCTAGAAACAGATTTTCTGTTATATTGGCATTTTGATTTTTTTAAATATTGACATATTTTTGCTCGGACACGGAAGCCGCCCTAAGTCAAGTAAGCCAAATATTGACAGGTACTTGGCTCAGTAGTGTATCGAGTAAGGAATATTGGTTGTCTTACTGTGAGCTCTGTGGTTTGCTGCTCTCCGCTTTGTTATTCTGCACGTGGTATTCTGGGGCTATGTTGATGTTGGTGATCGAGGATCTCCGTTTTAAAAACTCTCCAACTGATTTCATTTTAAATGACAGTGTCTCCATCAGACAAGCCTAACATCGCATTTGTGGCTCCATGGCTAAAGAGGTAGAATGTTGTAGAGATGTGGGGTTGAAATGATATATCAGAAAGTTTAAAGGTTTTCTAAAAAGGAAACACAATTAAAATTACAAACAAAATGATAAAGTCCATTTCTTTAGTTTTCTAGTTTTCTATTGCATTGAGTTGCTGGAGTGTGGCTCCGTGAAGAGACGACTGGGAACCATCACCTACATCTAGATTCCTCATTTTACGGTACCTGAATGAAGGATATACATTAATTGACCCATTAATTGGTTCTAATTGAATTGATTCAGTTTTAGTTGGCCAGTTATAAACAATTGACAAAGATGATTGGGTTTTGGATTCTGTACTTATGTACTTACTCGTAGAAGCAAGGAAGACTGCATGATCGGAGAGAGAGGGGAAGGTTTCTGACACCGAATGTTCTATCCATGACACTTCGAACAAGAATTAGACCCTGACCCACCAAGACACCCCCGCAGCAGTCACACGAACTGATACTCCTAAAATGAGAGTCATTTGACAGGGCGCATTGTTTTGAATTGTTAATTTTTACACGGACACACAATGTTAACAAGTATTGAAACTTTCGGAGCAAAGAAGTAACTTTGCGGACTAATTCGGTACCTGTCCATCCACTGAGAGAGTTCATCTGAACAATAGGGATGGTATTGGACCTCATTGTCGGTTATAACCTTGGCGCACATATCTTTCAGACTCTAGACATATAAGTAAGAGTTAGTAACTACTAAGCGGAGTGGTACAAGCTAGTGGGGTTGGAACAGTGATCAAGTTAATGAAGTGGGAGATTGTTGAGAAGAGAGAGAGACAGAGACAGAGAGAGAGAGAGAGACAGAGAGAGAGAGAGAGAGAGAGAGAGAGAGAGAGAGAGAATCCTTACCAGCGGTCCCTTGCTGCTGTACTCGCTCCAAAACGATTGTGAGGTGAAGTTGTTCTTTATACCTGGAGGACGGGGAGAGAATTAATCGGACTGATTGGGATCAGAATTATAACGATGTTCGCAGATCGAGTAGATCTACCTAGCGTATCTCTCTCTCTCTCTCTACCACTCCCTCCCTTTCTAAAAACTCACGGATTGATTGTAGTTTGCTGAGGGTCATGATAGGGAAAGGAAGGGATGAGAGTTGGTTTCCATCAAGATTCAATGTTGTCATTGTGACAAGGTTGGAGACTGTGCTGGGTAGTTTAGTTAGATGGTTGTAGGACAAGTTTAGTTCTTCAATGGCTGGTAGAGTGAAAAACCTGAAGATATAATTGGGGTTATGCATATCTGAAGTATTAATTCCTTTCGTTGTCAAGTCTTAAATGTGCCACTTTCGCCTTTCGAACATATTTGTTTTAAAACGTACCCGTCAGGTATGTGATGAATGAGACAAAACGACAAGTTGAGTTCCGCTAGCCGTGGTAAACCGGTCATATCTGGAAAAGCATCGATTAGTAATCGGGTCAGAAATGAGCGGTACTGTATGAAAATTAAAGACAGAATATAAGTTGAACACCTGTAGGTAGCTGCATAATAGGGTTGTTTCTGAGCGAGAGGATGATAAGATTTGGTAGGTGTAGAGCCTGGGTCGGAATAGTTCGGAGGTTGTTAAAGGACAGATTCAACTCCACAAGAGTGAGGGACAGGGGCGTAATATCCGGCATCGTGGCAATGAAATGGGCCTGAAAACATGGGACGGTGAGATGCAGATAGAAATATCATCTTCCCTAGTCGGGACAAGACGTATTATATCGAGGGCAAGTCTATCTGTAATCATACTAGTAATCATACTAGTAATCATACTAGTATGATCTAAAATGGTTCCCTGCACATACCCTCAAGCTGAGTTTCCTAGCACCCTCCTTCAGGGCATTGAAAATAGCAGCCTTGGACACAGTCAACATCTGTTCTTCAGGGATAAAGAAGGGAGAGTTTGATCGTGCCTCCCCCTGGAAGAATTTAGATAGCCCTCCACAGAATACAGACTTGCTGTAGGGGTACATCATGTCTACTGGAGTGTCCATTTCTTGAGCACTCGACCTGGGGGATAGTAGAGGGGGTGTTTACTATTTATTACTCAATCTGGGATGTAGTTAGCATGTTAACATGCAACACAATCAACATGTATCCACTGCATTGTTACACTACACTGAATAGTGAAATGTCTTAACAATACATTTCTAACTTACAAGGCTATGCTCTGATCGCTACCCTCTGTCGTGTCTACCAAGGCTTCCCTAATGACCGCCCTCATCTCAATCAACTTCTGTCGGTTAGGCACTCTCTGTCCAGTCGCCTCAGGAATACTCACTTCTAAAAGACGTGTGAATCAGTGAAAAGGAATGGAAATGTATAATATAAACCCCCGACTAAGTTAATTTTCTCAAAACGTACCATCAATAACATCCTGGACATGTAATAGCGGTTGAATTAGGGGCATCTTTGTTACACCACTGGGTGTTGAGTGGAATGTGTTGAAGTTCTCTCTGCTCTTTAGTGGTGCAACCAGATCTGTCTGTCTTGTCTGGCATCTGGAAGGGAGTTTAATCGATCAACATCCATGGCTCCTGGCTAAATGACTAAAAGTTCTCACTATATCATAACAAGTATTGTTTCCGTAGTTCACTTACGCCATTGCCTCCTGCACGAAGTCGTTCAGTGTAAACAGAGGCCTGGGTTTAGGTGCAACAGTTGCCAAGTCAAGAAGGTTCACCATTTGAGGTTCCGCATTTACAGTGCTTGGTTTCAGAGCTTTAATCTCCTGCCCCAGTTCGGGGGAGTTTCGGGGGACATTATCCAGACCTGAAAGATCAAAACATAAGTTGATAGGGATCTGTCAGGCTAATGCTGTGACCACAGTTCTTGCTCGCAGAACTTATTTGAGAGAAATGAGAATAGGGTCAGGCCAATGCTCTGATAGATAGAATCTGGGGATCGGTTTCAAATGTTCAGCTGCAATTTTGAGATTCTCTTACCCGGTAAAATGCTAGATCTTGATTGTTGCTGGCTCACATTCGAGGATGGTTTCTTGGGAATCCGTAGAGTCTCAGAATCAAGGCCTGAGACAATAAAATATCTTCAAATTCCATAAATTGCCGATTATTAAAGATCGGAGTTAAGTAGTCTGTTTCATACCTGTGAATGTCTGGAGCGGGCCAGTGCTCTCCTGCACTACCTTTGGTTTACGAAGTAAAAGAAATTCAGCCATGACATAACTACATCCCTAAATTTTTGAATGTTTTAACAAATGACAACACAGTTACAGTTACATCAAACCCACTGGGTCGTAGATTACGATGATTCAAATATTCGAATAAGGCAATGCCTTAGGCTTAGCCATAAGCTATTAGCTAATAAACGTAAACTGCGTCCATTAAAACTTTTAAACTCTTAAAGGAGTTTCAACTTTCAGCCCCTTAGGCCCTTATGCCCATCGGACGACGCACTCATTGGTGCGAAGTGCGAACCACCATTCGGGTATTTCACGTTTCAAAGCGCATCCCCGCTCGACTTACAACTGACCAGTGACCTGTGACCACTGCTCGGGCATCGTCAAAGACACGTTTAATGGATGGACTATACCTCAAATCACTTTGCTTTTGTAACAGACAGCTATTTGTAAGGCCAATGCAGCGTAAAAGGCGGTGTTTAAAGCAAAAACTCAAAAGTTCGGAAAACGACTTCCACGACCAAGACTTCAAAACGCAATTTTGTACACCGCACTCGATTTTGCTCCGACGCGCAAATGTAATTTGTGCGCGGCGCAAAACTTAATTTTGAAAATATCGAGTTTTGCTACAAAAAGTCTGCATTTTGTTTTCTCTTTTTTTGTCTTTTTTTTACGTTTTGTTGATTTCCTTGCTGTTTTCGAAATCGAAGCTCTCTTGAGTGAGCTAGAAGGTCATAGTGATGCCAAACGGATCCCTACAGTAGCCAAATATCACTTCTGCAGCGTCTGTTTTCGTATCGCCTTTTTAAACTCTTTTGGCTTTTCAAATTTCACTTTTCTACCCCGAGATCCTGAATCTCTTAAGAGTTTTGTAGACTTATTTCTACAATCGTTTGCAATTTATTTCACCAAAATGTTTCTTAGATGGTTAAAAGCTCAGTTCCATCGTTAAACAATGGCATTGAGGCGATCATTTTCGTTGTTTTCGACAACCGAGTGGGCGCTAAAATTTCCTATCAAGTTCCGGAAAACTTTTTCGACGATCGAACATTCAAGTCCCTTGAAACATACTTTATTGCAAGGACACCACAACTTCATGATCGCCTTATTGTAACAGAGCTAGAAGACTTCAAAACTATCGGGATCCCTGTTAAAATCGGGCACTCTGGTGCAAGTGGTGCAGGTCGTCAGGTTACTATCTTGAACATAGTCATTGTCACCAAACTCTCTGCTAATACTTCTCCATACGAAAAGATACTTAAAAAGCTTATCAGTTATATGAAAATTTTTGAGCAAGAAAACGAGTTTTTATCATCGGAAGGAAAAGAGGAACGGATTGGAGAAATCATTGACCGAATGTATCATGGTATTAATGAATATGGACATTGTACGGTGAACTGTAGTGTGAACGTTCAAGACAAACTAAACGTTATCAAATTGTCCTATGTGGATATGAGCGATGGAGACCAGAGTATACCTCCCATTGGGGACAGCGATGTCCCCATAGTAACCGGGGACCTCCAGGACTCTACAATCTGGGACCTGTCACTCCGTGAACTGTACAGTTTCCTAGATAACCAAAAACCAATTCGGTTACTTGCCATGAAGTCACACATGCACGTTGATCAGGTCCGGATGTGTGTCCAGAGTCTAATTTATTATGGTCTTGGTGCTGTTATATCCCCCATCCAATACTCGAACACCTACTACGTCACCGAGGAAATTAGCAAAGCGATTTATGACAGGAAACTACAGGAAGAGTGTGTGAAGTACGTTGCAATCAGTTCCCATGACCCGCCACCACTGTGGGAGGATCTTTTCAACCTGTATCAAACTTTCCAAACTGGTATTCAGCTCAAGAAACTATTTGTGGTTGAAAAACCGTTCCGTAAGAACATCAATGAGCGGCGGTTGGTTGAGTTTGGGTTGGTTTATGGGTTACTGAAGAGACTTCACAAGTACCCTATTTATAAAAATCCGGTGGGCAACAAGCCGCCAGAAATATTATTACCGTACATCAACAGAAACGTTCTGGGTGGACAACATTCTTTTGATGATATTTGTGTAGCGTTGGATTTCAAATTGGAAAAAGTGCAACACGATTTAGAGTTTAACCGAGAATTTATTGTTATAATTCAAAAACTGGGAGTGTGACAAAAAACCAAGATGTGTGTGATTTTAATTGAGTTTTGTTGCCCCATATTGTTTTGTCCTTTTAATTTTTGATGTTTAAACCCCATTTTTAGGGCTATGTCACAAGAGACAACTGACTATGGAGTTCATTAGTAAGCCCAAGATAGAGAATGTTCTCCTGCAGAGGAACCTGCGGGTCAACAAGAACTATGTCTCTGGCACCCTCTTCACCGATCTCCTAACGTTTATATTCAAATGTGACAACACGGATGATACAAGTGGGAGTGGTCTAAATAGTATCCCTGGAGGGGAGTTACAGATACCACATTGTCAGGTGGAGTCTGTAGATAGAATGAACCTAACCCCCTCCGGGACACCTCTCTACATTCGGTGTAAGACTTTCCTGGTCCTGAAATTTATCTTCAGAAAGGACAGGGATGCTAACGATTTCTATGAAGCCATCAGTCATCTTTCCAGACCCAAGACAATTGAAGATTTGTCGGTGCTAAACTACCGGCCAAATGATGTTAGTTGCTCAGCAGTCCAGAGTTCAGGGTGGCACATGTTTGATTACAACATCGAGTATTCCAGGTTTGGGGTTCCCAACTCTGGTTGGAAGTATTCCTCCCTAAACGAGAATTACAAACTCTGCCCCACTTATCCCAAGTGGTTGTTTGTGCCCGCTGAGGCATTTATTATGGTCTTGGTGCTGTTATATCCCCCATCCAATACTCGAACACCTACTACGTCACCGAGGAAATTAGCAAAGCGATTTATGACAGGAAACTACAGGAAGAGTGTGTGAAGTACGTTGCAATCAGTTCCCATGACCCGCCACCACTGTGGGAGGATCTTTTCAACCTGTATCAAACTTTCCAAACTGGTATTCAGCTCAAGAAACTATTTGTGGTTGAAAAACCGTTCCGTAAGAACATCAATGAGCGGCGGTTGGTTGAGTTTGGGTTGGTTTATGGGTTACTGAAGAGACTTCACAAGTACCCTATTTATAAAAATCCGGTGGGCAACAAGCCGCCAGAAATATTATTACCGTACATCAACAGAAACGTTCTGGGTGGACAACATTCTTTTGATGATATTTGTGTAGCGTTGGATTTCAAATTGGAAAAAGTGCAACACGATTTAGAGTTTAACCGAGAATTTATTGTTATAATTCAAAAACTGGGAGTGTGACAAAAAACCAAGATGTGTGTGATTTTAATTGAGTTTTGTTGCCCCATATTGTTTTGTCCTTTTAATTTTTGATGTTTAAACCCCATTTTTAGGGCTATGTCACAAGAGACAACTGACTATGGAGTTCATTAGTAAGCCCAAGATAGAGAATGTTCTCCTGCAGAGGAACCTGCGGGTCAACAAGAACTATGTCTCTGGCACCCTCTTCACCGATCTCCTAACGTTTATATTCAAATGTGACAACACGGATGATACAAGTGGGAGTGGTCTAAATAGTATCCCTGGAGGGGAGTTACAGATACCACATTGTCAGGTGGAGTCTGTAGATAGAATGAACGATTGGGGGAGGCCCTGTGGAGAGATGTAAGCCACATTCTGAAAGGACCACCTGAAATTTATCTTCAGAAAGGACAGGGATGCTAACGATTTCTATGAAGCCATAAGCCATCTCTCCCGCCCAAAGACAATCGAGGATTTGTCAGTGTTAAACTACCGACCAAATGATGTTAGCTGCTCAGCAGTCCAGAGTTCGGGGTGGCACATGTTTGATTATAACATCGAGTACTCCAGGTTTGGGGTTCCTAACTCTGGTTGGAAGTATTCCTCCCTAAACGAGAATTACAAACTCTGCCCCACTTATCCCAAGTGGTTGTTTGTGCCCGCTGAGGCCACTAATGAGATTGTACAAGGTAGTGCCAAGTTTAGAAGCCAGCAACGTCTGCCCGCCCTATCCTACCTTTATCAGCCCACAGGGGCTGTTATCTGCAGGTCCTCACAGCCCTGTGTCGGACTGAACAAGCGCTCTGGCGCTGATGAGAAGATGCTAAGTAGTATCCGGTCAGCTAATAGCAGGGAGAGTTTTAGGTACAACAAGCTGCACGTCATTGATACTCGACCCAGAGTTAATGCCATGGTTAACCGGGCCGGGGGTAAGGGATACGAGGATGTCAAGAATTATGTTGATGTGGTCTACAGGAATTTCCCGATCCAGAATATTCATGTTATGCGAGAAAGTATGTTGAAATTACGGAACACGGTTGAATCGGCTCTTACTACGGCTGCCTGGAATGAGGGGTTGGAGGAGAGTGGGTGGTTGGTTCACCTGAAGATCCTCCTTGAAACGGCCAAGTTCATCTCTAGGACCATCCACCGTGATGGTAGTTCTGTGTTGATTCATTGTTCTGATGGTTGGGATAGGACCGCCCAGACCTCGTCCCTCTCCCAGCTCATACTAGATCCCTACTACCGAACCCTGAACGGATTTCAGATTCTTATCGAGAAGGAATGGCTGGCGTTCGGGCACAAGTTTGTGGAGCGATGTGCTCTACTCAACGGTAATCCCGATGAGGCGTCCCCAATATTCCTCCAATTTTTGGATGCAGTTTACCAACTTTTGTACCAGTTTCCAGCGAGTTTCGAGTTTAACGACCACTATCTCGTTACTTTATACGACATGTTAACGGGAGGGAAATTCGGTACATTCCTAGGTAACAACGAGAGATCTCGGATAGGACTCAACGAGAGGACCTTCTCGATCTGGGGGTACTTCTGGGAGAACATCGAGAACTTTCTGAACCCTGAGTACGGGGTTTCCTCGAGACAATTAGAGCTGGGAGACCCGGGGAGTCTGTTAGAGGTTTCCACTGAGAGCAGAGATATTGTCCCCTGGTCGACCATGTACTGTAGATATGATATTACCAGGCATACATCTGATCAGGGGCCTACTGCTGGTGGGAAGTAGGAGACTTGGTATTGAGAGCGGGGCTGGCATATTGGTGAAGGGAGCTGATTGTTTTATTATTTTGGGCCATGGGATCAGACTAGTTCTGTATATTTTTGCATGTTTCAACTGGGTGGGTGGTAAAATACTTGATGGTCCAAACCGCCCTATTCGTGTATAAAAGTGTGTGCGTGTGACATTGCTTTTTCTAAAAGTGGAGTGTATAATTTAATTCTGTGTCCTGTAGTGCTGTTTGTGTGGTTCTTTCGATTTGTGTTTTAATTCTGTTTGAAGTTTTCTGTTTTTCTTTCCTCTCTCCTTCATTACCCTTAATATCCACATCTTTCCCCTAACCACCTGCCTCTCAACTAGGTTATCATGGCTGCTGATATATCGCTCCCATCCCCAGAAGACCATACATCACCTCCCTCCCTAGAAGATAATTCATCACTTTCCTCCTTCGTGACTGATCAACTATCCATTTCAAAATCAGCCCAAAAACGCCAACTCAGACTCCAATGGCTAAAGGATCATCGAAGGGAAAAAGATAGACGAAAAAAGGAAGAGAAAAAGGCGATTCCCCGTCCCTTGACGGATGATCCAGACCGTATATCCAAACGGCTACTGATTCAACAAGAAAGGGAACATTTAAAAAATAGTCTAACATCGTTTCCTAAAGTTGTTATTGACTGTGCCTACACACATCTAATGTCTGAAAAAGAGATGAACAAAACGAGATCACAGTTCCAGCGGTGTTACAGTTTACTAAAACGTACCGACCTCAAAACCGTCCATTTACACCTTGGAAACCTCAAGGAAACTTCCCAACTTTACATGACTTTCCTCCAGAAAACAGACGGTTTTGAAAACATGTCCATCACAGTATTTCCCGGTAGTGTATTCGAGGAATTCCCTCCCTCTGAGTTGGTCTACCTAAGTCCTGATGCTGCAGACCCGCTCCTCACCATCTCTCCTGATAGTGTCTATGTGATTGGAGGTCTGGTTGATGACAATATCAAGAGGGGCGCTTCAAAGGGCCGGTGTGAGAGGGCAGGAGTTAGGACTGCTCGGTTACCAATACAGGAATACTGGGAGAGACCTAACCATAAACAATGTGTTCTGACAATCAACCAAGTTTTTGAGATCCTACTTTTGGTTCACAATGGGGCAATGTGGAAGGATGCGTTAGAACAAGTTATGCCAAAACGGAAGGGTTTAGCACAAGGGGGATAGTGCGACAGTTTTAAAAAGTTTTCTAAATGTTTTAATTTAATTTATTGTATAGGTTTGTGTATGGTTTTCAATAATTCATACCATCATTTTAATCACGTTAATTCTACATCCCGTCTGTTCATTCCACTCTAATCACTACCCTCTTGTTAAGTAG
This sequence comes from Pleurobrachia bachei, assembly GCA_000695325.1. Classification (NCBI taxonomy): domain Eukaryota; kingdom Metazoa; phylum Ctenophora; class Tentaculata; order Cydippida; family Pleurobrachiidae; genus Pleurobrachia; species Pleurobrachia bachei. The sequence goes on along the minus strand of AVPN01000502.1, from coordinate 14,391 downwards.
TGTTGCAAAATGGGTCAGGCCGCCTCGGGGAACAATAACAACCAGAACGGAGACAAGAAAGATGACAAGGTAAAAGGAACATTTAAAAAAGAGTCTGACATCATTTCCTAAGGTTGTTATTGACTGTGCCTACACACATCTAATGTCAGAAAAAGAGATGAACAAAATGAGGTCACAGTTCCAGCGGTGTTACAGTTTACTAAAACGTACCGATCTCAAAACCTTCCACTTACACCTTGGAAACCTCGAGGAAAGTTCCCAGCTCTACCAAACATTCCTCCAGAAAACAGACGGGTTTGAAAACATGCCCATCACAGTATTTCCTGGTAGTGTATTCGAGGAATTTTCTCCCTCTGAGTTGGTCTACCTGACTCCCGATGCTGCAGAGCCGCTCCTCACCATCTCCCCTGATTGTGTCTATGTAATTGGGGGTCTCGTTGATGACAATATCAAGAGGGGCGCCTCAAAGGGTCGGTGTGAGAGGGCAGGAGTTAGGACTGCCAGGTTACCTATACAGGAATACTGGGAGAGACCTAACCATAAACAATGTGTTCTGACAATCAACCAAGTTTTTGAGATCCTACTTTTGGTTCACAATGGGGCAATGTGGAAGGATGCGTTAGAACAAGTTATGCCAAAACGGAAGGGCTTGGCGCAAGGGGGATAATGTAATGAGACAGTTTTAAAAAGTTTCTAAATATTTTAATTTAATTTATTGTATAGGTTTGTGTATGGTTTTCAATAATTCATACCGTCATTTTAATCATGTTAATTCTAGTTTCTACATCTCGTCTGTTCATTCCACTAATCATTACCCTCTTGTTAAGTAGTGTTGCAAAATGGGTCAGGCTGCCTCGGGGAACAATAACAACCAGAACGGAGACAAGAAAGATGACAAGGTGAGATACTTTTGACCATCTATTAAAAACTGCCGTGATCCTTTAGGGTTGAGCAAGGCAAATTTGTTGTCCGTCCCTTCCTTTTCCATTATTCTGTATCTAACCCCCCCCCCCTTTCAGGACAAGAAGCCTAAATACGAGCCTCCAGTGCCCTCTAGAGTTGGAAAGAAGAAGAAGGTACAGAAGGGCCCGGATACGGCTCACAAGCTACCCCCTATAACACCCCACACTAAGTGTCGATTGAGGTTATTAAAGTTGGAGAGAGTTAAGGATTTCCTGCTGATGGAAGAGGAATTCATCAGGAACCAGGAGGTCCTGAAACCCCAGGAAGAGAGAAACGAGGTAGGACATTAGAAAATGTGTTTTATCCCGTTCACGGCTGATCTTCTTACAAATTATCACTCACTAATACAATTCTTCAATAACCACTTTTCGAACTTCTCACTGTCCCCCAACAGGAAGAGAGAAGTAAGGTGGACGACTTGAGGGGAAGCCCCATGAGCGTGGGAACGCTTGAAGAGATTATAGATGACAACCATGCCATTGTTAGTACTAGTGTCGGATCTGAGCACTATGTCTCTATCTTATCGTTTGTCGATAAAGACTCCCTGGAACCTGGATGTACTGTCCTACTGAACCACAAGGTAAATACTCAATTCCTGCTAGTAATTCCAGTGAATATAATTATGATCAAGTTTCGATCCCGACCTTTATAGTTAAGACCAACACCCTGTATCCCTCCCCCAGGTCCATGCCGTAGTGGGTGTCCTTCAGGACGAGACAGATCCCCTAGTTAGTGTCATGAAGCTAGAAAAGGCCCCCAAGGAGAGCTATGCTGATGTGGGAGGGTTGGAGCAGCAGATTCAGGAGATTAAAGAAAGTGTCGAGCTACCCCTCACCCATCCTGAATACTATGAGGAGATGGGTATTCGCCCTCCAAAGGGTGTCATTTTGTATGGCGCACCCGGTACAGGTATGAAACCACATTCAATACTTTTAGGAACACACTTTAATGAACAGATTTGTTTCTATACTGCCACGCCCCATACCCTTGTTAATGAAATTATCCCTCCATGCAAGCGCAATGCTCGTGCAATAATAGGGGTGACTTCGTAGCCAACTTTAACCCCCTCCCCCACCAGGTAAGACTCTACTCGCCAAGGCAGTAGCTAACCAGACCTCTGCAACCTTCCTCCGAGTTGTTGGTAGTGAGTTGATCCAGAAATACCTGGGAGATGGGCCCAAGTTGGTCAGGGAGCTGTTCAGGGTAGCTGAGGATCATGCCCCCTCCATTGTATTCATCGATGAAATTGGTATGTTTTTGGGTATTTTGGGTTTATGTTGGGTCTCAGTTAATTAATTAATTAGTTAATTAACTAATTGGTTAGTTTATGGTTTGGTTCTATAGCAAACATTTTCACAAACCACGCCCTAACTTTCCTGTTTAGATGCGGTTGGAACTAAGCGTTACGAGTCAAACTCTGGCGGAGAGCGTGAGATCCAGCGAACTATGTTGGAGCTACTCAACCAATTGGATGGTTTTGATTATCGTGGTGATGTTAAAGTTATCATGGCTACATAACAGGATTGAAACACTCGATCCAGCCCTTATCAGACCAGGTTTACACTTTACTTGTATCCACTCTTGTGTATGTGAGTTCTGTACTGCGTCAGTGGTAAAATAAGCCCACCCGGAGAGTGGACAGTTATGTAACGCGCTTCAACGCGCGCTCTATTTCTATGTAAACCATGTAGTGACAGCACTTGCAATACTCACTCCCTTCCCCATCTCACACTCCATCACCCTTCAGGACGAATTGACAGAAAAATCGAGTTCCCCTATCCGGATGAGAAGACAAAGAGGAAGATTTTCCAGATCCACACTGGCAAGATGAACTTGGCTGATGATGTAAAACTGGAGGATCTGATTACCAACAAGGATGAGCTGTCAGGAGCTGATGTTAAGGTCAGTGTGACGTCATATAGTTTTACTTCCTGTCACACCTGTCATGCTATGAAATGTTATCATTCATACACTTTCTCTCTCTATCTTTCTCTCTCTCTCCCTCTCTCTTCTTTATCTCTCGACTCTCTCTATCTCTATTTCTATTCTCTCCCTTTCTCCCATGCATTCTCTCTAATCTATACATCTCTTTCCAGGCGATTTGTACCGAGGCTGGACTTATGGCACTCCGGGAGCGTCGAATGAAGGTAGCCATGGAAGATTTTACCAAGGCCAAGGAGAATGTGATGTATCGCAAGAACGAGGGTACCCCTGAAGGACTTTATCTGTAGACAGAGTAAAAGAGAAAGACTAAGGAGAGACAAAACATTTCGGAGAGAGGGGGTTTATATCTGTTAGCTGGTTAACAGTGTTATCGTTTGGAATAATATTTGAAAATATCAGCGACTCTATACAACATACACGTGACGAATGTGTGTACGTGTGTACATAAATATATTTCCTTCTTGTTACACCTATGTTCTCCAGAAAATGTAATTGCATTCCCTAGCCCCCCCCCCTCTTATCGACACCTCCTGTCACAGTTATATATTAACTGTGAAAACTGTCACAACTATGCAATAAATAACTAACAGTCCCTCTCCTGTTAGATTAACTGTGAAAACTAACAACTCTTCATTTCTGTTACATCTAGCAATGAGATGCCTGTCAGATGTCAATCAGACCTAGAGGCGGTAAGGTTATTAAAGGACCCCCGCCATCAGCAGGATGCCATACGGCACATCAAGAATAGGGTTATTGGGAGTAGTCAACGGAAACAATTCTTCCTTGAAGCGGGTGTTATAACGCAACTCATATGTAAGTAGTGTAGAGTAATGTGTAGTCTTTTAAAGCATTGTCATCTATTTACCTAGCTCTGAGAATTTAATTGATGTATTTAAAGCCGAACTGTAACTGTTATTATTATCATGAATTCACTAATTGCCCAGGTGTTGTGCGACAGGAAGAGTACCCCGTATCAACTGAAGCCCTCTACGTATGTAACTCTCTAGCTCTGGGCGGACAGAAGTGTGTTGACCAGTTGGTACAAGATGGCCTCATCACCGCACTTCTAACAGTCCTCTCCAAACACCAGGAACAGTCATTTCTTGAGGCTATTCTCAGGACACTTAGGTCGATATACTCCTACTCACACCTCGATACTTCCTTTCTGTGGTCAGATGATAGTTTTGTAAATCGGGTCATTGATCTGATGCCCCTCTCCCCCACCACGGGTCAATGTGGTGCCCTTGTGATAGGTAGAATCTGTAAAACTGTGGAGCAACAAGCCATCCTATCAACCACACCCATCTTCACCCACCTCTCAACTCTCCTCAACTCTGACAGTGAAAAATCACACCTCGCTGCCCTTGTGTGTCTCTCCGAATTGACATTTGACTGTGTCCTTGTATCGCACGAAATCCAACAATGCCACCCGGACATAACTATTCGGGTGTTTGAACTGCTTCAACGAGACAAGTATGTGTATGTGCAGTATACTGCTGCTAAATGTCTCACAAACCTGTTCCGAGTGGGAGGGCTGACGGAGGAACCAAGAAGTAAAACAAAGCTATTGGATACAATTGTATATCTGTGTCTAAGTGACACTCCCAAAGTTAAGAACATGGGAGCCACACTATTGTATGAGTTGATTGAACAGAACCCTGAGTTACAACTGTTAGCGTCCTACTCGAGGCAACTAATAAGCGGACTCAGTGAGTTCTTTGTAGCGACCAAAGACCCGGTGTTTCTGCCCAAACTGCGTAGTGCTGCGTTTAAAGCATTTGCAGCACTAGGAGAGAGTCAGGAGGAGATTAGGAAATGTATCATTGAAGGGGAGAATATCATCACACAGCTAAAGTTTGGCCTCCAAGATGAAAGTACTGAGGTATAATACATCTTTCATTCACATTGTCAAAACCAAACCCCCGAATCCCGTTGTTATGGTCTAACCCCCTCCCTTTACATTATTACGGCGCTCGAAACACTATCTAACCCCCGAACCCCCAGTGCCAAAAAAGTAATTGCTCTCAAATTCAGGTTCAAGTTGCGGCACTGTCCTGCCTTCACTCCCTCTCCCGGTCGGTGAAACAGCTGAGAACGAACCTGTTGGACGCGGAAGTGTGGCAGCCCCTTCTCCAACTAATTAGGGCACAAGATTGTGATCTCATTCGGACAGCATCCAGGACGCTTTGTAATCTTCTCCTTGACTTTTCACCTTCAAAGGTGGGTTCCTTGTTTCACTACATCGCTCCTGTGTCTGTTACCCTCACCCTATCATGTGAACCCTGTCAGACATATCCTTTGTTTCCTTGGTTACGAAGTCACCCCTATTATTCCATTACCAAGAAAATTTCTTGGTCACCAAACCCCTATCTCTCACAGACATTTTGTACATGGGACCCTGGAACCCAATCGATAGAATCTGATGTGTCACTATTTTCACTGCCACTTTCTGTGACACACATCGTGCAGACTTCCCTTCCTCCTGAATAACCCTTCCCATCCCCCTCCCCAGGATATCTTGTTAGAGCAGGAGGGGACAGTTGAACTACTGTCACAACTAGTCCAACATCCTGATGAAGAGGTCAAGTTGAACGGACTTTGGGCTATGATGAACATTACCTACAAGGCAAACGCTCAGCTACGATCAAAGATTTTAACACATGTAAGTACAATAATTTCTCTTTAGTTAAATTCACACTGAATAACACACGTTTAATTATTATGCAAGATATTTATTATTTATTCAAGTAGTTACAATTATTACTTCTGTCCCTATCGTCCGAGTCCCAAGTTAGTCTATTAAAGTAAGATAAACACACTACTGGAAACGTCTCACTCTCTCCTTCCTCCTCCACAAAGCCTCGTTGCAACACGTTTTCCAACACCCCATAGAGCCTTTCTCATACTAGGCTGAACGAGTATCAGCACCCAGCTAATCGTAAAGGCGTAATAACCATTGAAAAGCGCAAAGAACAATTCAACTCCCCGTTCACTCGATCCAACTAATCTATAGAACTTGTCCCATACAATCTGGGCCCATAAAAAAGGAATGTGATCGAAGACTAATGGAATCTCCAAAAAGGCCAAATAAAACATAGCAAACGCGAACCAAGCTAAGTCAAAGACGAGAATTAAACCAATAATTCTAAGAGTAAGGGCAATGTTATGCAACAAAATGGTATTAGTTGCTTCTCTTCGTAGAACAGGATCGGGGGATTCTCCCTCAGCAGTATTTTCCGCCAAGTTATCAGTTGTCAAGCCGTCGTCTGAGATTAGATCTGGAGAGTTGTCAGGAACTGTAGGTTCGATTAGGGGGGAACGCTCCGGGTCAGTGAACCTCCGATAAAGAATAGCTAGATAGATAACCAGGCCCACCGATACCGAGACGACTAGTAATTCCAGAGTTAGGTTAACTACGTCATGAAGCAACACCAAATACTTGCTGCACACACCATAACTGCACACACGATCAATGGCAAACAAAACTAAAGGCAAAATCCAGATTAGTCGAAGTAGAATCTTCAGTTTGCGGCTATTGGTTCTATTAACTAAAGAAGAGGGCCAAATAAAGAACTGTACTCGGACAAGGTAAATCGTAAGTAAAAGCGCGTCTCGGATAGTGCTCACAAAATCGGAAAAATATTCAAAGAAAAGCAACCAAAAGTAACCTCCCCCGAGACCGATAGGAATGATGGTGACACAAGAAACCGCATGTATAAAGCACAGACGCAGATAGAGATTGGATGTGAGAGGGAGATTGCTCCATCTCTGACATCGAGCAAATATCGCTACCACCAGAAGAAAGGTACTGATAAGGCCCAGAACTCCCATCGTCAGGGTTAGGGGTTGTAGAACATCGCGGGAGAAGTAGGTTCCGGGTGCTTCTGTTTTTAGCATTCTAGATGGAAAGGGTAGTTAGATATCACTGCACTGGAAAGGGCAAAGGTGGCCCCTATATTATCAAAAGATATTTCATATTGCACGTCATGTCACGGACACGGAGATTGGATTGGTGTCTCGGAGCAATACGTACTATTCAACTAACCAGTAACTACTGGTTGCCTCCTTTTATACTGCTCACTTTCCTCCAAATAAATCAGTTCCTTTCTTTCCAATCCATTCTCCTTCTTTTACTTTCTCTCTTTACCTTCTTTCCCATTCTCTCTTCTTCCCTTTCTCTGTTCTGTGACTCGACAAACATTGTTGGATAATGCCTGCTCATTTATAAGTTTGGAAACTTCACTGGTTCAGTTCTACCCATTATCTTACTATCTCTGTTCTCTATTCTATCCGTTCCTTCTCTTGATAAGCTTTTGGGCACGTCGCGCCCCTCATGTTCGCACGCCCGCGATCCCCTACGTGGGCAAGACAAGCTTTATCAGCTGCATGACAGATGTATAGCAGCTCGGGTAGCAAGAAAATAGAACAACTAATATAACTAATAGAACTCTAATATAACTCTAAAAAGTAATTTTGGCTTGTCTAATATATAACAGTTCTAATCACCCTGCCAGTTTGGAATTGAGGAAATCTTGAACGCAGTCGAGGAAAGTCGCCCAAAGTTGAAGATAAAGGCTCTGGGGTTACTGAGAAACATTCTATGTGATAAAGAGGAGGTGGACAGGTACTATCCCCCTGAACTACTCAAAAATATATTAATTGACACCCGGATATCCAATGATTAACAATAAATTGCACTTTACACAGGTTGATGATGGTGCACGGGTCAAGTGTTCTCTCCACCCTTGTTCCCCTGCTCTCCCCTGTCATGGAACTATCAGAAGAGGAACAGGAACAGGTAATAGAGGAACAATCTCTCTCTCTCTCTCTCTCTCTCTCTCT